>VMDR010026080.1:0-14175 GCA_007922815.1 Macrotus californicus
TATAAGGTACACGATTTATTTTTAACTTCAAATTCAGTCCAGGCAAAATATCAAAGTATTGAGAAAATTATATATATATATTATATATTGCTCTAAACTCCTGTTGATATATTAATCAAAATATGTATTACCTTTGCTTAGCAAGTATTTACATATTAATTAACTTTGAGGAGACCAAACAGTTTACTCAGTTGAAGGTGTTAACTGTCTATACTCCTACTCAGATTCCGATGAGAAGATATAATATAATAATATCATCTAATTACTTGATTGGAAAGTTCTCCAGAATTTGCTATCCAGAGACAAGAAATTTCTGGTAATTAATCTAATGAGGGGTAGGGCTGCCTCTGAATAAAATGGGGAAATGGGGACGTACTTTAATGTCATGATGTTCCAAGGCATAGAAACATATAGGATCAAAGGAAGTTTTCATCATGGGTGTAGCTAATGGAAAAGACGAGAAGTCCCAGGAAAAGGACAAATGATAAATGAAGGAAGTTGGGGAAGAGCAGATGTCAGGAAGGACTTATCAATAAGAGAAGGAAGGAAGATATGCTCTTGGGAGGAAGGAAAGAGGAAAGGAAGATGAAGACAGGGAGTCTGTAGGACATCAGAGAAAGTGGGAGGGCGGGGTAAGAACTAAGATAGTTTCTCTGTATTCGGAACAACTTGAATGCAAACATTTTCACTTGCCCCAGATGAACACATTAGGAAAAATGCTTTTTAAAGACTACCTAATTGGGTGACTGCAAATGTTTGAGGTTAGGTCTGAACCAGTACAGGATAATAATCAGAAATGTTAAACTATAAATTCACAGATTGGTGAGGATAGTAAACAAATTATAAGCAGTTAGAAATCATTCAAACCATGTTACTACCAAAAGTAACCACAGTTATGTAATAATTCAGTTAGTGTAGTCATGCCCTAGAAAATTTAGGTTGGGCTCTGAAGCATCCAACATGATGGAATAGGATTATTATCCTAACCTTGGTTGAGTTTGGTAGTAAGGAGCAAGGGAGATATTAGCACTACTCCTCTGAGTATGTTAAACTGTGTCACATCCGAAGAGAAAGAGTGTTCAGTGCAGTTCAGCAAATGTCTGTGAACACTCCTTCTGTGCTGGGCACCTGGTCCTTGTTGGGCACACACTATAGTTCCGGATCCAGGAGCTCCCCCATTGGGTTTCTGGAAGGATGCTGATAAAAAGACATGATTTCAACATTGTAATATATGCTTGATTAACCAAAGGGCTTGAGGCCTGGCTTAATTTCAGGTTACCAGCTGCAAGTCCTGAATTCTATTTCTGGTTCAAGTACAGCAAGATACACTCTCTGAATATGATTTCCCTCCAACCCATGATGGGAGTATGTGGATGAAGTTTCGTACATCTGCCACCATAATAATAACTAATATGTAATATTCCACTCACTAAAGGTAGGATACTGTTCTGAGTGAGGTATACACATTTCCAGACACTCTGAGGCAAAAATCAGTTAAATAACCTGCCCAAGGCACAGCTAGACCTGGTGCCCAAAGCAGCACCAGGATTAGAACTCCCAGTTAGTTCTCTGCTTCTATTTTGATTTTTGTAATGATTATTCTTTATTGTCTCTATTGTTACTATGCCCAGGCATAGAAAGAACAGTAGAAGGCAATTTTTAAAAGGAGTGGGGGTTAGGGAGTAAATAAATGCAAATAATAATACCTATTAATACCTACTACTGAGCAATCACGTGTATTTCTATTAGAAGAAAGATAACTACAAAAAAAACAAAGGAAATGTGAACAATGGGAGACAGAAAGGCAAATAACCAAATGTAGGGGCACATATACACAAAATGTAAATACCCTCTTTTGTGCCTGGACTGAAGAATCTCCTCATAAATGTGCTCAGTGCCTCCTGAGAGGAAACAATGGATTTCGGGCAGAAATTATGAAATCCCATGGAGAGTCATTATCAGCACTGGAGACAGCTGTGATATAGCAGCCCTGATTGTCTACGTTCAAGGCTCAAACTCCGGGGGATCATAGAGGTCCCTTTGTTAAAATAAAGCGATCATTTCCACCTTCATTAAAGAAAATATCACAGCATTATTAATTTACAGCAAAAGTCCCATATGCTGGAGCAATACTGGAGAATCTCACTTTGGGGAGCTGTTATCAATAGCAAATACTTATAAATAAAGCATAAATAATGCTTTAAACATATATAGCTTAACCATACTCACTACATGTGTTCACTCTGTTCCAGAAAAACCTGTGTTGCCTATCACAACTTCTAAGAATCCTCAATAATAATCCTTTCCTAAACAGCAACTTTAGGACAAAGAAGTCGGTAGCATGAAAATATACAGGTATTAACATTTATTTAGAAGTCTTCTATTGTAAAAGTCCTCAGGCCATGTATTTAAAATAGAAGAAAAAAGTTGATTGTTAGGATCTTGAGTATAACACTGAACCATAAATTAGAAGTATGTGGGATTCTACAATCTCACAAACCTAGAAGAACAGGAGAGGCTACTTTAACAACTATGCTCATAGGAAAATATAGATGGGGTTCAAGGAAAATTATAATTTTCAAAATATTCTGTCCTTTTTTTGTACATTTACTATACTTATTAAGTCATTATTTGTGTCTGTTTAATGCCTGTCTTCCCCCCAAAGGGCATGCATTGATCATGTTCATAGGTTTATTCCCAGCACTTACCAAAATTTAGAAAGTATTCAATAAATACTTGTTCAATGGCTATTTGAATACATGATGAATAATTAACTACTGCAGAATAATGGTTTCCTCATTCTCCCTCACTGAGCTTCAGATGGAGAATTAAGGCTCCAGGCAAGAATCTGAGAAATTAGGAGCCTTTACTAAGAATTACATAGGCAAAGGATTCCTCATGAAGTCTGAATTGTGAGGAACACTCTTAGGCATTGCAAAGTGCAAGGCTTAGGGGCAGGCAGGAAAATAAGGCCTGAAGGAGAAAGGATGAGACAGTGGCTCACTAAGGAGTTATTCTCCCTTCTATGGATCTTAAGATACTCATTATAAAAAGAAAATAATTTTCTGGTCGAACAAAAATCTGTGGGTTGAATTTGGCCAATGTCCACCTGTTTGCAGTTTCTTACAGTCCCCTTGCTTGGTGCTCTTTAGGTCTGGGCAACAGCTCTCTGATTCTTATTTTTCTCTGACTGTTGTTCTCAGTTTTTCTCTAGATCCCCTTAGATCCTTAGAAACAATGGTCTTGAGCCTCATGTGTTGAAAAACACCCAAGAATGGTCCCTTCCCATTTCTCTGACCTGTTTTGTATTATATTTTACACAAAGGTACATCTAAATTCATGTTTTTAAAAAAACTTTCCTCTACTATTTCAAAATGATGTGCTACATTACTAGCCACTTGTCTATTGAATGATGACTTTGGGTCTTGGCCATGTTTCTCTGCATCTCTAAATCTGCCACTTACCAAAGTAGAATCTGCCTAGATTTCTTTCTGTCTATAATAAATAGAAATATTTGGCCAATTGGGCATACCTTGTATATATGTGGGATACTGTTTTATTTCCTTTCAGTCAGAAGTTTAGAATATAGAATGGTCTTAGGAAGCCAATCTGATCTGATATCCATAAATTACTTTGATTAATTCTATCACTGATATTAAGGTGCCTGAATTGTACGTTTGAGGTGCTTTTTTACTCAATAGAAAACTTCGTTGATTAGTTCCCCTATTTACTTCCCCCTTTCTGGTGAATTCCAATGGGACTGAGTATGGTATCAGTGTCCTGGCCTCTATGCTCGGAAGTGATGACTTATTTACATGCAGAAGGATCTGAGCACCTTCCCAGTGTGACCAGAGTCCAGAATCTAAAGAAATCCTATGAGGCTGCAGAGATTAAACTGACCAGCCAGCCTGCTTGCTTCGATCTTCCCCTGACTATCTTACCCTCCCTTTCGCTCTCCAAATACATACACAGTTAGTCTTAAGAACAATAAACTTTATAACGAAGCATTGATAGCACATCCCCATTTACGCTAACAGCCTTACTATGCGCTCTACCCCTGAGTACGCTGTTTTAATTAGGAAGATGGATTTGGGAGTTTATATGTTCTGTTGTGCTATAATTCCTGCCTTTACAGTAATTTTCTCCTGCTTTTCACACTATAATGTGCCATAAATCCTAGTTAGGCTGTTTCACTAGCCTGTTACTAGTCAGAGCCAATATTTCAGGCCTTTTGTTGCCATGGCAACCTTCTGCTGAACTCCTTTTCGCTGGAATATGATACAGTCTCCTGGGGAAATTGCTATGAACTTGATCATCACATGGATTTAGGCCCCCTCTCTCACCACCCACTGACTTCTTTCAGCTCCCTCTTTAATTGTGTATGTGTGTGTGCACGTGCACACATACACGTTACACACTTTTGCCAGGGTAGATACATAAGAGAAGAAAGCAAATAAACTAATGGAAGCAGTATTCCTTCTTTCATCCCTCTTGAAAGGGTAAGCTTAGAAAGTTGGTAAACTTAGGCAGTTTTAAAGCCTAAACAAAGCAGGCACACATCTCATAGCTTTGTTCTATCTGCATCCTTTGTTCTTGCCTCATATTTTCTCTCTTGTCTTTTGTTCCCATAAGCCCTCCATGCATTTTTAGATCTCAGTGTGTTTCTTTCAAAATTTAATCACAGTGTGTGCTCCTAGTTTTAATCCATTGCCCCCTACTTTTAATTAGAGAAACTCAAAACCTTAGCTGTCTTTTATTTCCAGAAGTCTTCTGGATTTCTCATTGCCTTTAACTACCTCGTATTCTAACAGCTTTCCTTTAATATGAAGTAGTAAGAAAATTTAACTAGTAACCAGTATCTCTGGGTAAGACATGTAGCCTCTCTGTTACTCATTTTCCTAGTCAATTAAGTAGAAATAATATTACCTATTCCAAAGGTGAAATCAAATGAAAACATTAGTTATAAAGGAATATTGAAAAGCAGAGCCTCTGAAACACTTAGATTATCATTTTAAGTAATCCTAGGAGGTCTTATTCTTCAGCTGCACCTTTTCAACAGAAGTTTTGAGAGCTCAGTAATGCAATCTAGTTATCTGAGTTAAGATTTGAATAAAATTGAGGAGGTGACAGCAAAGGAAGATTTTTCATTCCATTTTCTACTTGTCTGTCCTCTCTTCCAGTCACATCATGTCTAGTTTGCATCTGGTCTCACCTTTGGGCATAGCAAGCTCTCTGTGGCATGCAATTACACACATGTTACCTGGGGCAATTCTCAGAGCTACCCTTCACCATCACTCACATGCAGGGGTCAAAGTTATAGGAGAACAGAGACAGGCTTTAAAACACCAAATTCTAGCCCATGGCCTCAGATGGTCACATATGAACAGCTAGATGACTATCCAAATAAGAGACATTTACTCATTCTTCCCATGCAAAAATGAGAACATGGGTTATCTTATGCTGCTAATGCAATGCATCCCAGTTGTAGCAACTGATTTGGGGATAGAGTCAGAAAGAGCAAACATCTGAGTGACTAAGGGCGAGTGGCGGGTGGCCCAGTTCCCAGACTCTGGTGCCACTGGGTCTTCTGCTCTCTTTCACTCTCCTTTTCTCCTTCTACCTGCTGAGCCGACTCATTGCACCACACCCAAGCATGGCACCCAACCCTCTCTTAATCTTTAGAGATGTTCTTCACCATATGACAGTTTCATTTGTCTTTGGGAGAGGCATGTCCCCATCTCTGACCTGGAGGCAAGAAGGCCTGGGCTTGTAACCACTCACATTTTCTGTTCACTGACTGTGGCTTTGAGTAACTCCTTTCACCTTTTCTGGGCCCTAGACTCCTCATGTCCAAACTAGGGAAAAGTAGAATAGATATTATAGCTTCTAATGTCTCTTCAGACTCCCCTAATCCATGATTTCCTAACTAATACCCATGGCATGGCACATGACCTTTATTTCATAAATAAGTCAAATAAAGCATCTAACATGACTTATCTATTTTCTGATATCTCAACTCTCCCATAATGCCCAAATAGGCAGGGTGTCTAAATTATTGGCTCAAAGTACACTGTATTTTTTCTTTTACAGTATAGGTAAACATTATTTTATATTTACATTATTAATTGTTAATTATGAAACTTAATTTATTTATTAAATTAATTCACTGGCTATCTTTCTGCACAGCAAGCTTTATAAGCTTCTGAGTCTGTCTTGTTCATAACTGTCTCAGTAGCACCTAGCACAGCACATGACACATCACGAGCATTCAGTAGGCAATTTTTTGTGTGAGTGAAGGAATGAACAAAAAAAGCTGTTGAAGCCCATCCTGACAATCCCTTTGATCTGACCTCTCAGTTTCAAACAATGGTGAATAAATAGCCAAAACATCTTCGAAAATGTTTTCATCTGACCAATTAAGGAAGATAAGGGAAATTCCTTCATGGGCTGGTATAATATTGCATTTACATTTAAGGCCTAAACTATAATTAACTTTAGTTGTGCTAATTCATACCGTTAAATATAACCTTTCCAAAAGTCTGCATAGTCTGGTAGACAATGCAATTTCTGGCCCCAGTTATTTACAGCTATAAAATAAGTTGTTGCTTATCTCTTAGGAATTAAAAAGATGGATTTCTAACATGAATATGCATGTGCTCTGCGTATTTTTAAGTTTAAAAATCACCTAGCACAGTGCTTGTTTTAGAGCTGGTATTTTTAAGTAAGTAAGAAATTATATAAATGAAAAAAATGTTAAATGGCGTGATTATCACAAGAATTGTAATATTTATAGTTTATTCCACTTGCCAACCAGAATAATGATGATCATTGTACTTGTATGTATTTGTCAATATACAGGGCAATCTGCCATGAAGCAGTGGAGTGCAGTGGGGAAAGGACTGGGTTTGAGGTCCAGGGCATGGGCAGGTGCCTCAGCAAACAAGCTGCTCTGCATTTCTGAGTAGAGTCGAAAGGCTAACAGCTCCCCCAGACCATTGCTGTAAGGGTCACGTGACAAAAGAGTATGATAAGGCACCTTTGTGGGCTGTGAGGTATTCAAGTGCATCATTAAAAAGTGAACAGATGCTATTCTTTTTCAAGAAAGAAAGAGTTTCTCTGAGAAACATTAAGTTATCTCTAAGTCAGTGATTCTCAAAGTACCGTGCACAGCAGAATGATCTGGGAGGCATGTTCAAACAGATTGCTGGGCCCCCACCAGAATTTCTGAGTCATTAAGTCTGGAAGACTGGATAGAGAATTTGCATTTCTAACAAGGTCCCAGGTGATGCTGATGCTGCTGGGCCTGGGACCACACTCTGATTACCACTGTTCTAAGTTATAGGTGGCTGGGGGGCTGCTGTGAATCTGGAGTTCAGACCCTCAGAGGTAAATCAGAAAGAGGAGGGAGGCTTGTGCAGGCTTGCAGAGTGCCCACCCTCTTTAAAGTTGTTCAAAACAAAAATTTATGTCAAAACATTTTACCAAACAAAGCGGGTCCATGGGTAGGGTCTGACCTTCAAGAGATCTTTCTTGAATCATGTAGTAATTTTGCGAAGAGATTAGACTGGACAGTAGTTCCTTGGATACATACTTATTCTTCCAATAAATTCCTGCACCTGAGGCCTGAGAATTGCTAGCAGGACATCACAGTTCAGTCTGTAAAATCCAAGGGGTGACTGGACAGTTTCATGTGGACTCTGCAATGTGTTCAGTAACCATCTCTATCCTGCTCATGAACAAGAACCACAAAGGAAGACAAGGAGAATGTAGGAGCATGACTACATAAATATGAACAAGTTCAAAATAGCCACTTCGATCTTCAAGGAGTCTGGAAGTCTGACAAATGAGAGCCTAGGTTGCCACTGGACACACAGTAGACTGTAGTCTAAAATGCCATTTTGGATACCATGGAGCTAAGAATGTATAGCAATTGTCAGACCTGCCTGCAACTACCTTTCCAGAGTCTGGACATGGACCCTGGCCCTCCTTCTCTGGACAGCCATGGCACAGTATGTATGAGCCTCCAAAAGTAAGTCCCCAAAAGACAACACCTTAAAAAGTATCCCCTTAGAATTCATATCCACCTGGAATCTCAGAATGTGACCTTATTTGCAAATAAGGTCATTACCAATGATGAGGTCATACTGAATTAGGTTGGTTCCTAAATACAACAACCGGTATCCCTATAACGAGGCCATGTAAAAACACACACACACATTCACACACATGGAAGGGCATGTAATGAGAGAGGCAGAGATTGGGATGATGTAGTTACAAGCCGAGGAATGCCAAGAAATTCTGGTGACCAACAGAATCTAGGAAGAGGCAAGAAAGGATTCTCCCATGCAAGTTTCAGAGAGATCATAGCCCTGGTAACACTTGGATTTGGATATCTAGCCTCCAGAACTGTGAGAACATAAAATCTATTATTGTAAGCCACAATTTGTCTCAGTTTGTTACACTAGCCCTAGCAAACTAATACAAGTGGTATCATTATGAACTTATTTGCATTCCCCCTAGCACTGAGGTCAACACTTCTCGAAGAACAGGTGCTCAGAATATATTTGTTTTGTGAATCACCGCATTACTTTAGTTCCTAAGTTTACACTGATTTACATTATCTTATCATCTGCTAGGTTGGCACCTTGTTTCTCCATATGCCCTTTGTAGACCCCTGAAGATGGAGACCACACTTCATTATTCTCCCATATTCTTAATGTGAACTCTTTTTTGTTTGTTTATTTCCAGCTAGCAAAAGGGTGCCTAACTTGAGGCAGGGTTCATGAATAATGCGACCATTTCTGAGAAAATGTGGAGAAACCAATGTCCACAATGAAAGTGTACTGAAGTACTTTTCAGCAGCAAAATAAGTTGACTTTGGGACCTGTGGAGGTGACCAGGGAACTCATGAGAATGAATATTATGAGGGTGACATACTAGCATCTAAACTAAGAGTCAAGGGTTTTTCTTCAGCTATAGGGAGAGAGGTTAATGAGATCAACTCTGGGAGCCATGAAGACCCCACGTATGGTCAGTACGTCTGAAGCTGGTGAAATACCAGAGTGTGACATAGGTGAAGACATAACTGTATCTATTGATTTGGAAGAGCCACATGCTGTCTGGAATTCTGAGAAGACAGGACTTTTTGTGGGGCATGGCCTATGGAACCTTGTCAAAGCTGCCTTCTTTGGAGGATTGCTGAAACTCTGGCTTTGATCTCTAAAAGCTGTACCAGCTTGAAGTACCACAGGTTTCTCTTTTATTTAATAGCAGGATTACATTGTTTAAATGGACAGTGATTGGGAATAGGCATACAGCCAAGAGTTTTGCTAGAAACAATTGCCAGACCTCTAGAGATCTTAAAGAATTTTTACACCGCCTCTTTGCTTCTGCTTTTCCATTGGTAGGAGTAGATATCTATGATCTGTGGACTTCACTGTGATGTGCAGAGAATAGATGAGTTAGTTTATCTGGGGCTTATCAATTGTTAGATGAAAAGCATGATTCAATTCTAAGGGTTTCATTTTGAAACATTTCATTCAGATCCTTCTCTATAGACTCATTGCTCAGTTAAAACATCTTAAAATAACTTCTCAACAGGGTATTCTAAGAGGATCCTAGGTCTACATGGGTGATTTGAAAAAAAGGAGAGGGGACTGGCTATTTTGTAGCTTAGTCTTGGATATTTCACAAGACACTAATACAATTTTACAGAAGACACCCCCACATACAACTGCTTGAAGCAGAGCTTCTTCTAAAAAAACTACATTTGTATTCATTCATGTGAAATCAGGAGGGAGGGTGGCATGAGACTACTTCCCAGACTTTTCTGAAGATGGAGCTGCTTGTCAATTTAACTTCAGTGCTTGGATGCCTGACAGAAGCTGATGGATGCAGTCAGTGCAAAGGCAGAAAGGGGAGTGTCATAGATGAGCTCGGGGTCCTTAGTCAAGACTGCACCTGTAAACTGAAACCCGACTGGTAAATCAGACTGCTGACCTGCTAGCCAGGTACAGAATCTCATTAAGCAAAAGATGTTTGAGATGTTGTCTTAACACTTCATTCAGATTCAATGTAAATTCACAATGTCACCTGCAAGCTGTCAGCCAGTGAGTTCCAGCTAGGAATTTTCTGTCTGTTGTCAATGTGGCTTCCTAGCAGACATGAAAGTCCAGGCCCTAATCATTCATAGAATGCAAAAGCTGCCACATATTGTCTTCCCATTTCCCCCCAACCCCCAACCCCACCTCATTCCATGCTGGGAAGAAATGCTAATATCTCAGCCAAAGTAATGGAGTCTTGGTTTGATGACTTATTCCCTTCTTCACTCTCCAAATTAAAGAAGGTCATTGTTTTATGATTATACTCAGGTACTAAACACACCTTAAGATTTTTTCCTTTTTAACTTGGAGGTTTTTATTCAACCTTACATTAAATCATCTGTGATGTAGATAACGAATCGTGAAGCTCAGGAGAAATAGAGAGGAAAAGCCTCATTAACAAAGAAATGTGCAGATCTCAAGGGGTTACCTCTAAGCATTATAGTTCATCTGATCATTTAAGTGTTCATTCATTCATTCAACAAACAGTTACTGAGTACCAAGAAAAGTGATTACAGTGTGGGTCTTATTACCAATGATATTACAATTTCAAAGCAGACATGCTGGCAAATGATTATATATATATGCAAGATAGGTGTAGCTAGAAGTCAGTACAAAGGAATAGAGGAGGAAATGGTCCCTTTACATGCTGAGATGAGTTTGGTCAGAGCTCCAGGAGCTTTATATTACATATATACAGATAAAATATATATTTATATTTATGTTCAGGATCCTTGTGATTACAAGGTGCCCCTTAGCTGAAGAACTACATATCCTTGGAAACCAAGTTAGGAGGGAAGGAAAAATCACTCTCTTAAATTCACCTGTTTTAAATCATGTTCTGTCCCTGTAACACCTTTCTATTATAGTCCTGAAACAGCTGCCTCTAGCCTTCCTAACCTCTCTCTCCCCAGAAAGATCAGCTGCCATTTCATGAAAGCAGGATTTTCCTTCTTCAGCAGGGAAATGAAGTTTAATAAATACTGCATTGACCAATAGACAGTGTGCAAGTGACTATTTTATCTCCAAGATTTCCCCAATTATGTAAGATATGCAGTAGCTGGAAAACAAGCAGAGTTTTTTAATACCCTTCTTCTGACATTAATTAGTACTATTGACATCTTGTTTGTGTAAAATCAAGAAAAAAGACAAACATAGTATGGACTTGACAGCTTTAACAAAAACAGCTTTAACATAAATGAGCACACGCACTGCCTGGGAGGAGTCTCCCTGGCCTCCGATTCCTTTACTTACTAAAAGACCTGCTGCCCAGCATCCTTCCTTCCTCATCTCTACCTGTGCACACGCTGCAGGATGGTTCTCAAGCAAAGCAGCATAATCATTCCAGGAACCTTCTAAAAACACAGACGTCAGGGCCACTCTGGTCCTACTGACTCAGAATCGGAGCTGGTGGGATTCTGGTTTTTAAATAGCTCCGTAAGTAATTGTGATAACCCACCACAGATGAGAACATTCATTCTAGCCCAAATTCAGAGTCCATAGGCAAATGCTTCTAAATATAAATATATCTCATACAGGTCACATGTATATACTGTTCAGATATGTTTGCAATTTCAATATAAATATACCAGAAAATACACATTGGCAGATCTATAGTTGTGTAGATGTCATCCATACTATGTGCCATATGTAAACTAATGCAACATTATAGACCTTTTTCTCACTTGTTTACATCAATATGAAAAATATTAATATATTTTAATATAATGGACTACATTTTTTAAAATTACTATAAAAATGAAATAAATTTTCAGTAAATATGCCGGGATGTATATGTACATGAATATAGTATGTATGTGTGCATATATAGTATGTACAGGGAGGAGCAAAAATGGTCTTACAGTTGTTTTTATGGAAAGCTACAATGATTAATAAATGATAGTATAAGAATAAACTCTGTGATTCTCACAGTCATAACTGTAGACCTACTTTTGCCCCATCCTGTATGTGTATAGCATATAAGCATATGTGTGAATTTACTTGCACGTATATACATGTGAATGGATATAATTTTTCAAAACTGCGCTATCCGTCATTTTTCTCAATAATGTTCAATTGCTCAGAACAAGAAAATCCTTGTTCAGATTTAGTTTCTGAGCCATGAATGAAATTTGTTCTACTGTTTTATAGGCACATTCTGCATTTTATTAAATACACACATACCCCACACACATATACAATAGGTTTCCCTAGACTTCACTGTCAAGAGTTTTATCAAGCTCAAAAACACCAGGAAAGGGTACTGTTTTGCCTTCATGAAGTCAGAGAAAGTATCTCCGCTTCTGGAATCCCACCCCTTTGTGTACCAAGGGAGGCAGTAGTTCTCAAGGTTTGGGCTCAAGGCCCTCTTGCTACAGTCCAATGAAAATTAAAGACCCTTCCCAGATGATTTATGGAATCCTATGGGTCACCCAGGAGTCAGGACACAGAGACCAGGTGTTGAACCCTTGAGGAAAGGTGGAGATCTCTCACGAGAGAACATTTACATATTTATCCCTGTGCTTTCCCACAGTAATTAGCATAGTGCTCCAGTAGAGTGGCTATTCAAAAGATGCTGTTAACTGGCTCCTTTTGTGTGTATTCAATAGTGAACATAATAAGATAAGACTGAGGCAAGTGCTTAATTCTACAATCAACACCAACTAGCAGGAACAAAGAAATTTATTGTCCTAGTTAAAATGGCTAGACACTGAGGCATCTGGAAGAACCGTGGGCTCTTGAGCCAGATAGTACTCACTGCATTTTCATCCCAGCTCTGCCTCTTACCAGGTAAGTGACCTTGATGGAGCAAGTCAGTTATTGCCATTGATTCTCAGTCCTCATAAATAAAAGAGGAATACTGTAATACAAATGTATAGATTTTGCACTGAATATTAAAAGCACAGTGATTCAAAAACCTGACTGCATGTTAAAATCTCCTGGGAAGCTTTTAAAAACACTGATATTGATATTATATTTACACAGACTGATGTTTCTTATTTAAGAAACACTGGTGCCAAGCTCCACCTCCTATCCCCAGAGGTTCTGATTTAATTAGCCTGTTGTGGGTCCTGGGTATCAGGGTTTTAAAATGTTTCTCTGGGTGAGTATGGTATGCACCCTGGGTTAAGAACTACCGAGATAACTAATGTAGGTAAATTCCATTTCAATGCCCAGCTATTAATAGGACTTCAACAAATATTATCTTGAGACTGCCTGGATAAAAACCCTACTCTACTGTTTACTAGCTTATGATTTGGAGCAAGTTCTTTCAAATATCAGGACTTTAATACCCATATCTGGAAGCCAAAGTCATAAGTGTGTCTACCTAATATGTTGTGAGAAATAAAAGCTGTTCCATACAAATCACTAATCATGGTGATAAATAATATATACGAAATGAATATTAACTATCATTCTCATACTCATTATTATTATTTCCAGTTCCCTGTGACCCCAGAACTAAACTCAGTGGCATGTGCTCTTTATGTATTATAGTTAAATAATATATTAAATAATGATGCTTTTCAACGCAATCAGATAAAGTACTAAAATATCTTTTTGACTTAAAATATTTCTTTCTAGATTTCTCTACATACCTCAAAATATAAATTTTACCTAATATTGCTATTTGCTTTTACAAAATATTCATAACCCAACTATATCATGATTTTGAAGTAATTAATCCCATCAACTGATTCTTTTAAGTCAAAATGTCTGCTGTCTATTCTACTCATTTAGTTATTATACAAAAATAGCAAAATTCAGTAAATGCACACTCTAATAAATTCCAGTAATACCCTTGTATCTAGGTCAGCTTTTCTTGCTGACTTGCATACAATAAATATTCCAAATTTTAACTTGTGTTTTAATCAATATGTACTTTTTAATGTCCTTTTCTTCTTCTTAGTCTCTTAAATTTGTTCTTCTTTGTAACAGACTTTTTAAAAAGCATTCCATCTTGTTGAGTCCATTACACACATAATAACCTTTATTTGGAAGGAGTATTTTTAATCTTTCTCCTCTCTTTATCTTATACTTCTATGAAAGACTTTCCATTTTTGCTGCCCTTGTT
>VMDR010026081.1:0-14184 GCA_007922815.1 Macrotus californicus
CTTAGAATCAATATAAAAATAAAACCCAAAGCAGTTCATTCTATCATATTTTTCTCGTTAACAGTCCTGGTAATTTATCTATGGGACCAGTACTGGTAAAAATGGTGATATAGTGTGCGTGTGCATGTGTGTGTGTGTGTGTGTGTGCGTGTATGTTTCTATACAGAGCTGAGTAAATGGCCAGAATAGACAAAATGATTTATGCTAAAAGAATTTTTGAAATATTTTTGATATTTTTCATTTCAAAAATGTTAGAGTAATTCGCCACCTAAAATGAGTAAATGAATAATCACATCTTAGTGAAGCACTTCATTAGAGGAAGTCTTTATGAGTCTATTTTTTACTGATTAATATATATCACATATAACTGTCATTTTTATTAAATTATACATTTGTATAGCATATAACTGAGAGGAAGTATCTTGCCAAATATGCCCAAACCAGTGACAAAGTATGGCCTCCAAGATGACTTTAACACAACAATATGATATATAAGCCTGAACGGTGGTGGGGCCCGAGCAAGAGGCCAGGGAAGCAAGCCAGGTGGAGCAGAGCCCTATTTGCTCACAGTGCCATGGACACACCTATCCCTCTACTCTCCATCATGGAGGTCACAAGCAGAGTGCACTGCATTCCACTGAAAACTTCATGTGCTAATATAATTTAAATAAGAGCAGATTAAGAAATTCTATTATTTCCTATTCAGATAATAGGGAATTTGTTATGTACCTGCTTAGTCCACATGTGCCATGCACCAATTCTGCATGATAATTTTCACTGAGAAATTTGTGGCAATGTTTTCTTTTTTCCTTTGAAAAGGGGGATATGGGTAGCAATACCCATCTGTGTACGTCCAAAGCTTATTGGTATGACCCTGGCAAAAGCGTGTTTCTAATATTCACAGACATAAAAGTTACAAGGCACAGTTCTGGGATCTTGACTGCCTCGATGCTGTCTGTAAGAAAGGGCTGGTTTCCCAATCTTTGCGAAGCCTCCTCCCCCTTCTGAGCTCTACTCTTTTCTCTTAAGATGACCTGAGGTTGTTTGGAATGGGTTATTCGTACTTCTGGGTCTGCCTTGAGGGATCAAAGGAAAGAAAATAAGTGAATTTGATTGAAGCCTACACAGAGAAAAGAAAGTCAAGGCTGTCATTTCTAACTTTTCATATATATAAAACATAAGATTTAAGATCTGTGAGAAGGCTTAGCCTTTAGAAAAAAAGTGATAATTTTATAGATGAACACACAGGCCAATGAGGAAGAGTAGCATGTCACAGAATCTCGCACTCACCACAGCAGCTGACGGTGGCCCCACAGCCCAGGTTCCCAGTGCGCAGGCAAGCAGCTCCGCCCATGTGCCAGAGACCCCTCCAAGTCCACCCTTTCCTATCCCTCCCTGCAAAAACCACCAGCACCGCCTCCAGCACCATCCAGTTCTCTTTATGGGTAAATGCATACTCTTAAAATGGTGTTTAACATGGTTCATTGTTTTTTTCTATTACAAATCTAATTCATGCTAATTGTCATAGGTATACACACATGTGACAGAGCCAACTAATGATTCTACGAACCCAAAACCTGCTGTTGACAAGCCCTGGCAGCCTATTCCTAACTTTCATTCACTTCTGGGTACTGGCTAGAAAATCACACACACACACACACACACACACACACACACACACACACACACACACACACACACACACAGTCCTCCAGTTCTCTTTCACAATTATTCCACCTCTCCACCCTCTCTTCTGAGGGGTGGTTTGGTCAGGTCAGGCACTGGCGAATACAAGCTGAAGAAAAGGTTCCATCAAACCGGCGCTGTGCTCAGCTTCACTTTCCTCATGCCTCTAGAGACTCGGTCCCTGCCATTCATCCCAAAGAAGGATAAGTAAAGGCTCCTTGTCACCTTCTCCTGAGATAGCCTTTCCTAATGATTACTACAGCCACCATGGCTCTACTCAGCAGAACTTAAGGCTGACCCTCTGCCCCAACCACAGGCCCAAGACAGTGTTTCTTAGTCTAATCCACCAACCAGCTAAACTGTCTGTGAAGATGCAATCCCGGGCTCCACTGGAGGACTACTGAGTCTGAACTCTGCGGCCAGGACCCCGAGATCCCCCATACTTGGCAAGCTTCAGGGTGTTTCCCTTGCCCTTCCGAGTCTGAAACCCACTGTCGAACCTTTTACTTCCCCTGAATCACTTAAGTGCTCTGCTATGGTTTGCTGTGTCTGTTCCCTATTTGCTGTTCTGTACCAGCACAACTTGCAGAGGGCTTTTCTCCCTTTCTCAAAGACCGCACTGCACCCCAGCTCTTCTGGGAAGTAGGTTTCACAGAAAGGAGATCATTATCTCCTTTTCTTTCCCATCCCTTAACCTTGACCCCTCCCCGCTTTGAGTAGGAATACACGCTTCCAATCTTTTCAATGCCATGTTCAATCAGCTCCCATAAGTTACTTCCTCTCTGCCCAAGAGCATCATTGGTGGTTGCTTGTAAATTTCTTGAAAAAAGACAGTAACCATTTTGAAGAGTTATAAAGTCTAAGTACAAAAAGGCTCATTGTTACATGATTGGGATACAGGGGTGTGAGCGAACAGCTTGTTTCAAACGTGTAAGTGGAAAATTCTATCCCCTCAACTTTTGTTCTTAACTACTTTCAAGCTGCATTACCTTGATGAGAAATATCAGTACATTGTGAAATGCAGCTCACTCTGTGACCCATTCATTTCATAGAGAGAAGGCTGTCATAAAACTAAATACAAAGCAAAAGAATATCTGAAAGGAAAAGGGGAAAGGAGCTTCCGAGAATCAGCAATACTTTCTTTCTCCACTCAGGAAGGCATTGCTAGAACTGCTGATGAAATGCCTCAAGTTTGCACCTCGCTAGAAACTGTAGCTGTCTTGTGTTTTGAACTGGCTCCTATCAGTCTCCTGCAACTTCCTGGCTTCTGCACTTCAGTGTGGTATGCCATACAGTAAATTAAGCCTTCTGCTGTCAGAGCTGGAAACGGGAGGGGAGGGGAAAAGTGGCTTGATCGCAAATGATTTTTATTGGCTTCATTTACATCCTGTTTAAGGTCTTCTGAATAGCTCAAGGTGTCTTATCTCTGGCTACCAGGGGGTATTTTGCAGTCAAAGAAGTTAACATACTTTCTTTCTCCCTCTGCTCCTATCCCTTTCCCTCAAGCTCTCTCTCTTTTTTTTTTTTCCCTCAAGCCATCTTATCTTATCACACATCTCTTCAGATGGAGGAGAACCCAAACTTATCAGAAGCAGTGCACTCTATTGTCATTCTGGCTCTCCGAGACAAAGGAAAGCTTAAGTCAAAAGAAAATCAGTTAACCTCTTCTCAGTTTAGATCCACTCAGGACCATCTCACTTACTAGTGCCAAATGGTACAAGAAGTTGCCCTCAGCAGTTTACATGCACACACAGCACCTACCCCTATCGCAGTAAGAGGACTAGGTACAAAGTCTCTGGTATGACATTGCATAATGACCTTAAATAGGCAGCTGCACAGTCCCCTTCACTGGAGCCCGCACATTCGGGCGACTCTCGCCCCACCACAGGGCATTTATCCAGGATAACACAGGAGGAAGAAGCTCCAATAACCTACTAGAAAAAAACAGAAACTAAAAGGCAGTGGGGGCCAGTGGGGAACAGTAGTGAAGAGAGAAGAGATTTCTCTCCAGATGCACCTGAAGGCGAAGCTGTGGGGCCCACAGGAACGCTAGGAGGCATTAGAAACATGCGCAGTGCGCAGCTTCTGTGACAACAACACCCGCGCCAGCACTGAAATCCACCGAAGAATCCAACCGTTTGTCCAGGACCCCAAACATCCAGGATCTTGATGCTTCTGTTACAATCTCTAACAAGAGCCCACAACCTGGGTACACAATGGAACAGTCCAGGAGCTTTTAAAGATATTGGGTTCTTCCCAGGATCAATTAAATCAGACTCTCTGAGGGCTGCGGCCCCTGGGGAATACAGTCAAGGTTGACAACCACTGCCCTAGACTACCACCCGTCAATCTGTGAAACCGCAATGAAGGTGTCTTAAAGCCAGACTCCACAAAAACACACTCCCTGATTACCTGGCCTCATCTACCAGTAACAGGCAGGCTGGCACTGGGGCAAGTTTTCTGCAGTATTTTGTGTCAGACGCAATGATATATTTTTTTAAAGTTATAGCAAGCAATAGCAAGCACTCCAATCGCATACCATTATCTCATGTGAAAGAGCCAGACGTGAACAGTTGTTAGCTAGGTGTCTCGTCTGTGTTTTCCATCCCTTTTACAAATTCCCATTCCTCTTCTCCTTCGTACCCCAACACCCCACGGGCTCCGTTATATTAGTGATAACCCCATCCTTTCACCTGCAGTAAAGGTTCTCTTAATTGTCCATTATCTTAGTGTGTCAGCACAAAGGAGCAGGGACGGAATCCTCGTCCAAACGGTTTCACCTCCCTCTCCTGAGAGTGATGCCCTTGTCAAGGCATTAAAGACACAGAAAACCTGCCACTTATCAGAACTGTATTTGAATCGAAACACTGTCCTTGAAAACTGTAGGCAGGAGATGGTATCAAACTGCACCGCATTGCCAGCCTCAGCTCCACGGTGGCTGGAACAATCTGAAAAGATACTATCCAAACTTTGCCATGCATTCCTCATAATAGGATTACAGGTAACAATGAGAACATGTTTACTGATTTTTTGAGGGGTTACATCCAAAGAAAGAAATTCATGGTCAGATTCTTCATGAATGCGGAGTTAACAGTTCCAGGCCCTAGGACACCTTTGAATGTAAACTCACTGAGGAAGCAAACCATGGAACTCTTCCAATGACCTAACACCACCAACTCTTAGCAAGCATAACCCTGTTTTAAAAATCACATTTATCTTGCAATAATGAGGGGAGGAATGAGCACATCTTTAGCGATCCCACGAACAGATTAGAAAACAAAATCCTAAATAGCACCTAAAAACAAAGATCGAAGACAGAAAAATGTATACACGATATCATTTTCAAGCATCCAGGTCACTTAATGTGACTCCCACGTCTCTGTATTTCCCTGCCACGTTTCACACTTCTTTCTTCCTCAACTCAGACCCACACTGCCTCAGCAAAAAAGAATTTATGCATGCTTTTAACAAGTAAACAAGTGTACAAATTAATTCAGAGAGCAGTAATTTTGAAAATTTTCTATGTTTAATGTGCACTGCAGTTAAACTACTTTTTCTGTACAAATTAATTTACTGCATCAGTGATCGATGTTTATGTTGAGGCAATTTTATTTCTCAGTGTGGTAAAATTAGACCTAATAGTTGCAACCTGTTATGTCCAATCTGTCACTGAAATTCCAATTGCCTTTTTCCTATTATTCAAGGAGCAATTTGGAGGAATTAAAAGCCATCTGAAAACGGAAGACAAACAATTCTCTGTAAGGACTCAACAGTGTGTGTCATCAAGCGAACCCATGCCCCCATGATCTCTCCTAAGCAGGTTTTCTCGACAGGATTTTCCGAGGCTCTCAAACTTTCACATCTGGCGAGCCACCCACGAGGAATTTGGAGGACAAAATGAAAACTGTATCCTAAACGTGTGTCTCCTTCAAGAGAAGTGACTCAAGATTCAAAGATGATGTTGTTGGCCCGAAAATATTTACCAACCCCAGCCTAGAATAGTAAATCCAAAGCTTCATGGCTAATACATGCGTGCCACACCCTACTTTTCAGTTGTTTTATCACCAAATATATTCTTTAACTTGTTTTCCTTGCAAATTGTTTAATTCACAATTTTCTTTCTTACTGGGGGAAGACTCAGTGATTTAGATGTCTAAGATTCCAAGTTCACAGCAACGAATGCTCGGATTGGGGGAAGAGTAAGTCCGGCCTCACAAGCAAGTTTTGTCTGGCTTGGTTTTTCTCATTGCTTAGCTACAGACGGGACCCTACGTGGTGGTTAGTGCTTGCTCTATTCTACGGGTACAAATGACGTGTCAGAATGCAGACGGTGGGAGGGGACAAAATGAAAAACTGGTACAAAACCTGCAGGGCCCTGAACTGTGGGAGGAGAAGGACCTCCAATCAGGCTCTCATTAAAAGGGGGGCCTAACCTACTGGGAAGGAACTTCAAATATTCTCTATCGCCATTTTACAAGACGCCCTCAGGAGATACTTGTCTTCTTCAACAAAAGGGCCCCAAATCAATTGTTGATGGAATCATCACTTGGTCTAAGAGTACTTCTAAAAATATTTCTTCAGTAACACTCCCTGATTGCCATCTTCTAGTCCCAAGTCCACCCTCCCCAAAAGAGTTTCTGTTAATTACAAGGAGATGGCTCACTGATTTAGAAATGCTTCATCATGATGGGGTGACCTCGGCTTTCCCATAGGTCTGAGTGGAATCCTGATGATTTCTATCAAATCAGTCATCTTTTTAGCTTCACAGTGGCCAACGACTGGTTTGAATGTTTGTGCTCTCTTATTTGGCTGAACTAGCCAAATGAAATAAAAGTCTTGCTAAATTTAAGCCTATTTAATGTCAAATACGGCTTCAGTTTATATGCAACAAATTAGTCTCCAGAGGATACCAACTTTGTTCCCTCCGGGAAAGGGCAAACGGGACAGCCTGAGGTAGCTCTTCCCTGCCACTGACGAGTTCACATACCGCTTTCTAGAGCGAGATAAGAGGACACAATTGAGAGGTAATTTGTTCAGAACCACATATCAAAGCTCAGAGTCATTCACGCCACCAGAAGATGTGGTGTTTAAATAAATGAAATAACCCTACCGTGAATATCTTTGTTTTGCCTGCTCTCTGTAATTTTTTCATTATCTCTTTTTAAATTCTAAGACAGAGTCATTTCCTCAGACAATTACTTATATTATCAAGCTGACTGATAATTTTACTTCAAGGCAGGACTGATTAATGTGGATTACTCAACTGATTAATACTGTTACTATATCACATATCCAAGTGAGCTCTAAGTGTCATGTTTTCCAAGAAAAAAATTTTAATTACTGAAATGGGTTTAATTAATGTGATTTGGCCTTCTTAAGTTTAGAGAACTTCATCATAATGCAAACTTGAAGATTTACTGTTGCTCTGGGCTTTCTCAATGCCAAAGAACTAAGAAGAAACGTGAAAACAGGACATTTGGACGGACAGCATTTTCAAGCTCAGGTCTATGACAACAAGACTCTCTGATTCACCTACAGAAACTCACTGACTTCAAAATACAAAACTCACAAGAGATGTAGATGAAGGAGCCCCTAGCACCCTCATCTTCCTGCTCTCCCCCAGCAGTGAGAGTCCTCACAGCCCAGGGGAAACCGCAGGTCCCCTTCCTCCCCGCAGCGGCAAGTGCAGAGAATTATACCCCTCCTGCCCTCCAGAGACACCGCCAGTGTAACCCACACTGGCACTTCCCCTGCCAGTCAGAACCCTCCTCCTACTGTCAACTTCCCCAGAGAAGTTCTAACATACCAGTGCGTGGGTGCACATGTGCAGATGGTGCGCACACAAACAAAAACACACTCACTCTTCTGTGCTGCCCCACTTCCACACTTCCCCTAAGAGCCTGTGTACTTACAGCTCTCCTCCCACACCACCCCTGGCACTTCACAAAGACTAAGACCTCATGGAGACTCTGACCTCAACTCCTGGCCCTCACAAGAGTTTCCAGTCTCCTGTGCTCCCTCCTGCTTCAAAGGAGCCAGGAAGGCTCAGCTCCCAGTTGCCAGGACACACAGGAGAGGGGACCAGGAACCCTGATCCTGTAGTAAACCCTGGACAAAGGTGAGTCTGGCTTCCTTAATGATGAGGCAGAATTCAAATTCCCATCTGAATCATGTTTACAATGTATTGTTATAATCACTATTTAGTTATAAGCAGCCTCTAGCACAAACCAGAGGCATCTTCATGAGAACTGCAGAAGGCAATCCTCCAAGAGGATAAATTCTGAAAGGTGCCCTCCTTATCAAGGAACTACAAAAGAGAAGTGCCCCTTCCTCTGGGTGACTACAAGCACTGATGGGTTTCTGTCCCTTCACCCTGTTGCTGGGGACACCTCTGTGAAATTCACAAACTATATAGCTGCATGCTGTGACCCATTAAGACAATTCTGTGTGTTTATTTTAAAAACAAACAAACAAAAAACCAGATGGGTTAGCCCAAGAGCCTAATACCCATGTACTGCGCCTTGTTCCATTGGAATTCCAAGTGAACAACTTACGAAATAAATTTTTGGTAGTTTTGAAATCCACAGAAAGCAAATGAATCAACTTTTTCTAGCAGATTTCCCTTGATCTCATTCATGCAAAGTTGTTTAGTCTCAGTATCTCTTCAAAAAATGTATTTTTTTCAAATTCCATTAATTTTATTGTGGGTCATCAATGAATAGTTTTTACAATACATAACTCTTTGGTGATTATCTTTGAACTAATGTGTTTTTTAGACTAAGCTTCCTACATTCACTTTGCAGTTAGGTGGGTGATGGAAAACATGGCAAAAGGCGGCTTGTTGGAGGCAAAGCAGTTTCAATTGCTTTCTTAACTCACTCAAGTGCAGTTATTCACACTTCCAGCCATTCATTCATCAAACGGGTATTTTGCTGGGCACTGCGACATAAAGATAGACAAAATGAGATCTCTACCCACTTATGGTTTTGGATAAGTATGTACAAAGCTATTTAAAAATACATATATTTTTGCCCTGACTAGTGTGGCTCAGTTGGTTGGGTGTCATTCTGCAAAGCAAAAGGTCACTGGTTCAATTCCCAGTCAGAGCACATGCCTGGGTTGTGGGTTCAGTCTCTGGTCGGGGCATGTATGAGAGGCAACTAATAGGTGCCTCTCTCTCACATCAATGTCTTTCTCCTTCTCTATGTCCCTTCTCCTTTCCCCTCTCTCTAAAAATAAATCAGTAAGATCTTTTAAAAAAGAATTAAAATTTAAAAATAGAAAATATATATATTTTAAACAATTTGTGCTCTTTGTGAAAAAGTTTTAAAGGAACCATTGAATGAATTTGTTGCTCAAGAGTTACTACACTTCATGCCTATTTCATGAATATTCATAATATAAAAGGTCCCTTAACACATAGAACACAACACCACAACCAACTATAGGGGTAGATTAACTTTCTAAACTGCCTAAGAATCATTCTGTTACGTAGACTTATTTTTTTTATTTACCCTATTTTCTTTTTTTCTCCAACTAATGTATTGGCTATATTTTATATTGTTGTTCTAAGTAAAAACTTACCAAAGCCCCTAAATGTAGCTTCTATATTAAGACAATAATAATTAAGTAAAAGTTATTTAGTATCTTCATTTGAAGATTCAGTTATTGCTTGGGACTTATGTCATCTGGTGTTCTTGCCACCATTCTCTAGTGTCTGTTAAAGGAACGCTTCATTGCTGGTGACTTTCCCAGTTTTATCTCTTACTCCGCTACCTTAGAGAGAGCTCAACGTGAGCATCGATTTTCTTTCCCCACCTAAGAGCGGATTCCGTTCAATTGTCATTGATGTTTTCTCTCCCCTTTTTCACCTCTCTTGCCCAAAGTCTTGACCATTTCCTTTACTGCGGCTGTGGTCACATGACCTTATTTTGTTTTCCACCCCAGAGAAGGGTTTCCACAGTGATGCTCATTCTATGGACTCTCCTAATTTGGTAAGGTCCACTAATTCTTAAACCAGCTCTCTTTCACCTAATTTCCATTTTGAGGACCACCAAATAAACTAGTGAATACATTTTCAGGGACTGTCCGATCCACTCATAAGCTCCACAATGATATCCTGAGTACCTATTTGTGGGTGAGACTCAGTACCTGGAGAGTAGATACAAAGCTGACCAGGACACTGAACTATCACACTCAATAGTTCACTGGCTAATGAATGGGAGGGGCATAAATATAATGTCAATATATGGTGACAACACAAAGAGATCAGGAATGTAATAGAAGTTTCTACAGAACTGTTGCAGGATCTCCTATCTCGGAGGATACAGAGGACCACCCAAGGACATGTTGAGGTGAACCTTAGAAAATAATCAGGAGCTTTTCAGATAAGAGGAGTGGTCATTCCAGGCAAAAATAATTGTCTGTACGAAAGCAAGAATCATGTGATCAGGGAACCTACACTGGTGTCACATGACCAAATAGAAGGACTCTTAGCTGTGCATTAAAATCTTCTGGAGATATTTTTTAAAATACTGATGTTTGAACCCTCCTCCCAGAAATTCTAATTACACTGGTCTAGGGGTGAGGTTTAGGTCACTCCCTACTTTTTTAAAGTTTCCTAGGCGATGCTTGCTAACAGGCAGCCAGGATTTGGACTAGAACAGAGTCTGCTGGAGGAAGTGGCAGAAGACATAGAGCCAGGATCCAGCTCACTCAGATACATATGCCTGTCAAGCTAAAGGCTCTGGGTTTATTTGCAGGCACAGAGCTGGGGACTCCATCAGCACGCACTGGGAGGGACTGGGTGAAGGCTGCAGGGAGGTAGTACACTTCTGAGGCTATGGCAACAACCCAGGTGAGAGACGTACACCTAAACTAAAGGAGTAGAAGAGGTGATGGAGTGGAGGGCATGCATTCACCTTCTTAGAAAAATAGGTCCAAAAGATCTGGTGACTAATGACACACGATGAGTGAAGGAAAAATCCCTGTGCTGTCTCTTCCTCCTAATTCCCGCATATTTACCCCATGACTGTCATTACACACGGCTGCTTAGTTCAATTGTTTGCGAGTAAAGCATTAGGATAAGATCATAGTGTTGACTATGGAGGACACATGGACATAACCAAGGGGGAGGGTGGAAGCGGGGGAGGGGGGTGGGATTGGCTGGGGTGGGGGGAGAGTGATGGGGAGAAAATTCAAACTGTAATTGAACAACAATAAAGTAATTAAAAAAAAAAAGATCATAGTGTTGAACCTCACACATTAAGAAGCAACTGGACAGTGCCAAGGACTGCCTTTCTAATTAAAGTTAGCTATCTTGACACTGTACACACATGCGCGCACACACACACACATGCGCGCACACACACACACTCAAAGGAATGTGAAAAGAAGACTCTAGTTAGCTAGATGAGAACAAAGCAGGCATCCCTATAAAGGAGCTCCACATGTACGTCCTGGTGGCGGGAGGTGGGCAACAACACCTTCAAGCCTGAAACACTATGTTCCCTGCCCATGGAACACTATGTAAAAAGAACACAGGCAGACCCAACAGAATACTGAAGCAAGAACCATTCCACATGTTAACATTTGTTTGTCTGTTATTGTCCTGACTCTCCTGGAAAAGTTTTTGCAATAATAAATGCATATTATGATGGTGTCGATTCTGTAGTTGACAGCCTTCAAATGTAAATGTCTTTATCTGGACTTTTAGGGAAAGATAAGACCACATTTTTGTTTTTCTAAATAATTTGAGTTAGTATAAATCATTTGGAAAGTGTTCTTAATTATTCACAACAATCCTTTTCTCCCCATGTACTTTTCTAGCTATATGTAGATAAGGAACTTTGTATAAACCCGTTACACACATCTCCCACTTAGTTATTCCAATAATTAGTCATTAATAACAAAGTGTAAATATGTAAGAACCTGTAGCCATTGGCATATGTCCACAAATTTCCTTCTGTCTAATATGGATAAAGTTACAAGTGTGCATTTCTTTAAAATTCAAAGTATTGAACATCATTATAAACAACTAACACTTCTTGAAGACCTACTAAATGTTTAATCAATATATATTAGGAGTGTTTGGCAAATTAGGCTTACAAGCTAAATGCACCTGTTTTTTTCTTTCCTTTTTTTTTATTCTCACCTGAGGACATTTTTTTTATTGTTTTTAGAGAGAGAGAAAGGGAGAGAGAGAAAAACACTGATGGGAGAGAGAAACATCGATTGGTTGCCTCCTGTATGTGCCTGAACCGGGGATTGTACATGCCTAAACCAGGGATCAAAACCCACAACTTACATGTGTGCCCTGAGTGGGAATCAAACTTGCAACCTTTTGGCTATGGGGACAATGCTTCAACTCACTGAGATATAACAGCCAGGGCTAAATGCACCTGTTTTTGTAAAGAATGTTTTACTGGGCCACAGCCATGTTCATTAATTTATATACTGATCTTTAGTTGCTCAACACAGGAGAGCTGACGACTTGTGACAAACCGTGTGCCCACAGAACCTAAAATATTTACTATCTCGACTTCCATAGTAAAGGTTTGCCAACTCCTGTAATACATTGCGTTGGCCAAAAAGTTCATTTGGTTTTTTTCCATAAAATGGCTCTAGTAGTACTTAGTTGTCTTTAACTTCATTCGAGACAATTTTGTTAGATTGTATGGTGGCAGCGGTCATATCAGCGTGCATTTAAAAAACTTAACAAATTGGTGAATTTTTGTGTAGCTGTTTTAATATTGAAGATGGAAGAAAAAAGCAACATACTTGGCATATTATGCTTTATTATTTCAAGAAAGGTAAAAATGCAACTGAAACACTCACACACAGAAATTTGTGCAGTGTACGGAGCAGGTGTTGTGACTGATGGAATGTGTCAAGTGGTTTGTGAAGTTTTGTGCCGGAGATTTCTCTCTGGATGATGCTCCATGGTCGGCTGAACCAGTTGAAATTGGTACCGATCAAATCAAGACATTAACTGAGAACGATCAACATTATGCCACGCAGGAGATAGCCACCATACTCAAAATATCCAAATCAATAAAGTTATTGGTGAAAATGAAAAATGTGTCTTTTATTTTATGGAAAAACATAATGGATTTTTTTGCCAACCCAACAGTATTGTCCTATCATGTACAGACAACCTCTCCTATGGTAAAAATACACATTTATGACATCATATTGCTTTTCTTTTTGTGTCTGCTATCTTTGCCAAAATGGAACAATTAGATTCTGCCTAAAATTGATTGAAATATCAAACATTTTTTGGGGGGGTGCGAGTGGGAGGGCTGGTAATTATATACTGAAACAAATATAGTCTTACATTAACTACGTATACTTAACCCTTTCGGTGCGAGCGCTCTTTCCGCCGCGACACTCCCACTGTACGAGGTGCCACGCCGAAAACGCGCACATAGCACATGGTCAGTCCTCCTTTGTGTGAAGACTTTCCTAACCTTATATAAGATCTATGCTTAATAAAACAATGCTTTTTTCCAAGTGTTGTTTGTAACTTTAATATTAAGAGATAGTTATATAAAGTTCTATCAATTATATAAGTAAAATTTATAAAAATTATATACAGATGGATGCCGGATATATCCGGCGCTCATCCACACAGTTCACTAGATGGGCACCGAATATATCCAGCACCCATACCGAAAGGGTTAACTCTGCTAGTGATAAGAAATTTCATCTTTTAATCATTTTTCATTTACTCTTTTAGTTATATAACCCATGAATACTTTTCCTACTAAGCAAGTCTGCTTCTAGAACCTACTGTTTATGATTTAGACGTCTGCAACTGGGTGGCCAAAAATAATCACCCCTCATCCAATACCAGATACATAAATTATCACTGAAGATTTGTTTGCCAAATTCTACTGTGAAATAGAGCTGAAGTAAGCTATTATTGTTCCTTGTCTGGGGTTGTTCTTCTGTAAAACTGTTGTATTTTGTATTGTTTATAAATTTGTCAGAATTTCTTCCTTTTACTCCCAGAAGAATTATTGCTATATGCATGAATTTCTGCCCGCAGCAAAGACTGTAACAATCTTTCACCTATTGGCCTTAGAGATTAATGTCTGAGTGAGTGCCAGATTCTTAAGAAACCAGCTGCCAAACATGTTATCTTCCAAATAGTGAGCTCTGATGTTATCATTCCCTTTTGTGAAATTCCCTGGCATTCAGGAAATTGTGCTGTTGATATTTGAATTATACAAATTTTACAGGCTTTGATTTTGATTTCCCTCAAACACTGTAATTTCCACTCTGTTCCAAAAGCGTTTGGCCATCTTGAATTTAAGGTGACTTATGCAGAAAACATGTTAATTCCATTTTGTTAGAAATGATTGTGAGAATAAGAGTTCTTAAATAAAAAGTTGTGGAATGTATTAAATGTAAAAATATATTCTATGAAATGTTAAATTTTAGATTTGTACATATCCATGTTTGATGTCATGTCAACCAATCTGAGGTTTTTTTTTT
>VMDR010026082.1:0-14181 GCA_007922815.1 Macrotus californicus
AAAAACCCTTGAAATTACACTTTTGCCAAGAAATTAAGCCACATAAAATATATCATAATTAAGCCAGGCCAAAATCATGTTTATCCAACATCTTATCAATGAGAACTCTTAGCTAATATTTGTGTCCACTGATCATACAAAAAAAAACACAAAGCTTCAGTTTCAGAATGATAACTTCAAAACACTACCAGATTTTCTTGTGAGTGTAAGAAATAGAACTTATTTACTCAGAAAAAATGGCTATCCCTCTAGGGTATGGCTGGGGGCCTTATCAACTAAATCAACATTTTCCGATCCCACGGGGTAGAAAGACTAATGCAATCCAACACTGTCATAAATGCATTTACCTCCATCTAGAATCCTGGAGACCCGCTTACTAGATGTGCGCTCAAAGTGTGGTGCTGGCCTGTCAATGAGGGTGCTTGCCTGGCGCGTCTGGGCTTGGGTGCGGCCGCTGTAGCGGAATTTGGACCCCAAGGTCAGGAACTTGGCCTTTGGTGGCTGCTCTGGAGACACAAGCCTATAGTGGCGAGCAAAAGGAACAAGATTAGAATTTATGGATTCTTTATTAATTTTCAAGCTATCTGATTTTATTAAGCATGATTACTCGATCTAAAAACAAGAATGATGAAACTAATGAAAAAGAACATTACTTATATACATAAAAACTTCATGATAGTGATAAATAAATCCATATTCATGAATATATGAATAATGTTTTCCTCAACCTGAGCAGAAGTGCAGCTGTTCTCAGTGTGTATCAAAGGTTATTTATTTGTATTAGCTTAAAATGTTTAGATAAACACATATGTCTGAATTCTTGCTCCTAGCTGTGAAGTGCCAAGTAGCAATCCATTACCATTAGTAATTCTTAATATTTATGTCTATTTCTCCTGGGAAAGAACATCTAACTCAGGAATCTATTCCATCAAGGACGCTTTCCCATGAAAAGTGCAGCACGTGGCGGATCTGCAGATGACTAACATCCTTTCCTGCTCGCACAATTCTACTGGCTAAACCTACGTTCATAATGAATAAAGTTAAACTGAACATCAAATACTTCCATGTATGCAAAAGCATGTTTTTAGTAAATAAGCAGTCTTATCTGGAATACAATGGAAATTTCCTCACTTTCATCGTTGGACCGTTGGACCGAGAGTTGGCAAAACATCTTAACAAGGACAACAAAAAATCTCAGAGCTCTTGTAGTTTATTAAACCAGAAGGCTTCAGATGACAATTCCACAGTATGGAAAACACTACCGAAATTCTTCCTATCATTTTCCAAATAAGAGTGATTTTTTTAAAGAATTCATTATCATTTCAAGTATTTCTAGACCTTCTGCCCAACTTTTTAGAAATCTCATTCTGCTTAATGAGCAACAAGAAAAAAGACTAGTCGAGGTAAAGCTTCATGTAGTAATACAAGAGGCAATCCTCCATTTACTAAGGGTTCTCAGGAGTATTAACTGCCTGCAAAAAGAAAAGTGTTAACATTAAACGAAAGCAGAACTAAAACACTCTGGCTCTCTTGGCTTCAATCTATTCCTGTAGGGTGCTAGAAGTATTTCTTAAAATCGGCCATTTTCTGCCAATAGATTTTGAAGAGAGATATATCACAATGCAAAAGAAGCCGTCATTAACCAGAGTGTTTTTATTTTATTTCAAGTTGAGATAAAATGCTCTCTTGCCTGACTGGCACTGGTGACCACATACACAAAGTATTAGCTTACGGATTAATTTTCTGATGACAAAATGAAATCCTTCAGTAATTACGCTTCAATTAAATAGAAAACAAACATCAAAACAAAAAAAGGATGACTTGACCACAGATATTTATTACTGCTGAAAAAAATTTTTGTGGTGATTTAAGTCAATGGTAATATAAATACATTTTCTAAGAAAATGTAGATCAATCAACAAAATATTTCAATACTATCACTTCAAGATCACTTCATTTTCTTTTGATATTATTTTCATTTTCCACATCAGACCCTATCTTCACATGAATAACATCAAAACCACTACAAGGCACCTATCATTTCACGTTTGGAAATTTAAATACTACAACAAAGGACTAATCATCAGAGTGTTAAAAGCCTGAAGCAAGATAATGTAGTAATGATGTGTTACAAAGAAATTCAACTTTTATATATTTTACTGCTTAAGTGTATGAACATTTTAATTTTATAAAAATTCTGTAATTACAAGTGTTATTAATGTTTATCTATGGAAAATGAACATTTTAAGAAAACCCACATATTAATTACTAAATCAATCATACATTTAACGAGTGCCACAGGTTTCCAATAAAGGTCTCTACGAAGTGGCAATGACACTAATTCACTTGGAATTCCTCTAGATTTCCAATGCCAGGTTCAAACGGCAGTTTAATGTCAAGCTAGATAACCTCATGTTAATCTTGTTTGCACACCATCACAAACCTCCCCTCCCCCCAGAAAAGCACTGAGAAAATACCAGGAAGCACATTAACTGCAAAGTCAGTCGGGAAGTCTAGCACAGCAGACACACTTCTGGGTGCTTGGAGCCACACTCCCTGGGTCTGAATTCCATCGCCATTTGTTACCATCTAAAGGACTAAGGGCATATTTCTCAACTTCTCTGTTCCTCAGTTTCCCCATATGTAAAGTGAAGATATTGCACCCGCCCTATAAGACATGTTATGAGGACTGGTAAAATTATCACGTACAGCACCTGGAATGGTGATGGACTCTATCAAATGCCCAAGCAAGCTTTAATAGCAGCTTATGTTCTTGTTCCACTAATATTAGTCTGGCTGAGTAGCTGTCAATCAATACAAAGATCTGCTTAGAGCTTCAATCTGAAAGCTATTTTATTTTTCTAATCATTTGTATCTTTTGTGATAAACTAAAACCAAACAAAATCCACTGACTGGATTCAAAGCATTCTGCAGACAAATGATGATTTGCCCTTTCTGTGTTACATCCATGTTTGATACCATTTGCGAGCAAAGTTATACAAGACTTAAAGACACAAAAATGTTTTTATTAATCATTATCCCAAGAGCTTACAGGAAACTGATACGCTTTTAAATTGGAGTTATGTGAGCAAAAATGGTGGCAGGACCTGAGGCTTGCAGAGCTCCCAGACATCTCAGAAACGCCTAGAGGAACACAAGAGGGAGGACAGTGCAGAGGCGAAGAGTGTGGGCTTTAGAACCCTAACTCGGTCTCCACCTCTGCCCAGTGCCAGCCTCTGTGCTCCGCCCCCAGCACAGGGCTCTAAGCCGCAGATTCCGGGGCTGAGGAATAAACGAGGGTGGGCTATGCAAAGTAATCAATTCTGCGTCCGACAACCACATGTGCTCAATAAATGGTAGCACTTGTCATTTCTAAAATGATTATTGCTTTTATCGCTTGTCGGCCTTTTGGCTAAGATCAAATGTAAAATGGTTATTGCTTTTATTACCGCTATTGAACAGGGAAGCCGGCTGTCCATGCTTCCTGGACCTGTGTCGTTTCACTCATAAATGTTACCTCCTAGCTTTATTTGAGGCAGGCTCATGTTGTCTTCGGAGGAAGTTTCCATGGCTACCAAGAGAAACTGTAAACATTTCAAAGATTTAAATGATCCATGTAATCAAGTCAGATGGATTTGGGTATATTTTGTGAGTTGCACTTTTCCTCTAAAATGAGTATATTAGGGCAGTCTTGAAAAGGATAAAAAGCCCACTGTGGTGCCAAACTAAGAAAAATGAGAATACTGATGATAGTGATGATGATAAACAGTATTATGTATCAGAGGTTCTCAGTTTGTTTCACATGTGTTATCTCATTTGCTCTTCAAAACAACCCTATAAAGTAGATTCAGTGGTTACTACCATCACATGAATGATGACAGTGAGACTCGGAAAGGATGAGTAACTTACCCACAGTCACACACCTGGTATGTGGAGGAACAGGGTGAGACCCTAACAGGCCAGAGCAAAAACCTTGAAGATGAAGGGCCTAGACTCACAGCTATATACAGCACAGTGAAGGCAGTTGAGGAAATAGAGATAATGAAGACCAGCAAAGTACTGTTTGCCAAGAATAGTAATGTAAGAAATATGCCTTTGAACAAAAGTATGAAAAGAGACAGGAGACAGGCTAAAGAAAGTTAGGAGGTTTAAGGAGATCTTTTCTTCTTACGGTTTTCAAGGGAACAAGACATACACATGTTTATCGGCCAAAGAGGAAGTCAAAGGCACCTACTAGAAAGCAAGTAGAAATTTACAAAGCACAGTACTATGTGAGGCATGAAATGAGGGCAAAGGTTGAGGACCGACTACTTTTTCCTTAAGACAGGAGAAAGAAAAAATGAATGGAGAGGTAAGATTGATGCTTAATTACAGTCAAAAAGAGAAAAAGAGAAGGCACATGGAACCAACAGTGCTCTGGACCCACAGCTTCAACCAGTGTATCACACCATGCAGGGCATCTGAACACAGAGGTAGGGATACCTAGGGGCTCAAGACAGCCATGAATATTCGGAATGGGAAAGAAAGTCAAAGGATCGATTACCTTGTAGCACTGAGGATCTGTCTGATATAACTGATATATCTGGAATAGCACTAACCCACAGAGGTGTGTGATTTTCTCTGATACAGAATGTGTGTGTGTGTGTGTGTGTGTGTGTGTGTGTGTGTGTGTGTAAAAGGAACCAGTGTATGCATCAGGACAGCTGTGCTATTTAAGGTAGCACTTGATAGCACAGGTACAGAAACAGTGAGGTCAGGACACAGGACTAATCTAGGACCAACAGACTGGCAGGTGGACATGCAAAAAGGGCAGGGTCTTGAGGAGGGTAGAACACTCTTGATAAAGTAGCAGAGGGGCAGACCAAAGGGATCGAGCTGGTTTAGGAATGCAGCTAAGCAGGAGGGCAACGATAAGAACTACTAAAGGAAACATAAGATGAGTGACAGTGGAAAGAAGAACAGCAGCTGGGGCAGGAGAGTGGGGTGGTGGTGCAGGGAAAGGCGGCTGTGGTCAGAAAGTGGAGTTTTGGAGCACTGCACAGGCAGAGAGTCCAGAGTGATGACAAGCCGTGGCTGAGGCAGCAGAAATAGGCATGGGAGTGGGCTCTGCCGATGAGGGAGATCCAACACCGAGGCAAGCAAAGCGCCTAACAGAGGGCATTGCTACACCCGTCACTCTCTCAACCATCACCTCCCAGTAAGGGGGAGTGCCAAGAGCTATTGTAATTAATTTTGAGACGCGTTCTTTCAGTTACCTGTAAAAAGTATGATGCTCCACGCACACTTTCCATAGTCTTTTTGCAGCCCGGTGGTTTGGCAGTTTAAATCCAATGGTGCTCTCAAACTGTTCCAGCTAGAACAAATTCATAAAGCAAATCAGCATATTTCTTTGAGAGTTATTAGAAGCTACTAAAAAACATGAATTGATTTTCTCTAAAAAGTAATATAATTATACAAAATGAATAGTTCATGGACTTCAATACTAGTTTCTATGAAAAGCACGTGTACAGTCACTGACATAAAGCAACTACCCTTCAATGGCCACTAAAACTCATTTTACCACCTTCCTATTGATCTCTGCCACACAGTTGATTCAGAAACAAAAACAAAACAAAACAAGAGGCCCCACAACGTGCAGGCACTTACGACCTTTCCTGTGCTGTGAAACTATGGCTGTGGCTTGGTGTTTAGCAACCAGAATACATGTACATGCAGGTTATCATTAAGAATCCTAACCTTTTTCACCACGGAGCAATAAAGAATAGCTCATTTTCTTAAATCCAGTGAAAAAGAATTTAGTTAGCTCATAGCCACAAAGGAGAACACTACTGTAGCCTGATCAGAGAGGCCAATGGCTTGTAACATGCTTACCTCTGCTGGCCTAACTTTAATGTAGAAGTTACTGCGCTTATAGGAGATTTTCAAGATTTTTGGCCAAGCAAAACGATTGATTCTCAGTCTGTCTTTGTAAATGAGGAGCCCATTAGCACACACGCCCAGCTTGATGTCCACGCCTTCTGAGTCCTGCCAAGCATAAGCCATTTGACCAGAGTTAAGAGTTGTGAAAGTTATACACAAACCCCTCAAACCATGACCAGGAATACCAATTTAACAGGTTTGTAGTTAAATCTCAGCGACAGTACACAAGTTAATAGAAACACACAACACATCGTAAATCTAGTCATCTGCAGGGGTCAGATTTGTTTGCCAAAAACGACAAAACATGAGGACAGGGTACAATATTCTTCTAAACACGTAATTCATGTTCTCAGCCTCGGCTCTAACAGCTAAGGAAGAAGAAAGGAAACACAACACAATTTAGGTATCCTGAAGATAGGAGAGATAAAATCTGTTTTCCAAAAGGCTATTCCAGCCTGAGGACAGTGTACTGGCCTACAGTACGTTCAGCTTTTTTACTTCAGGCAAATTGAACTCAGATGGATTATTCCAACCAATAGCTAAAGCTATGCCTGTATTGTGCAAAGCACCAATCCCTACAGGAAACTTCTCTTCTGGGCGGACAATGTTACAATCTTTGAATTCTTTCCAGCAGTTCTTCACTAACTCAGGGTGCTGACATCCAGTTCTCGTATGGCATTCCTTTGGCTGGTGTAATTCAAAGACTGCAGGCTCTTCTTGAACTTATTAATGTTGTTTTCCTTTCCCCGTGTTTTAATTTAGAATAGATGACAACTTAGAATAAGCACGAACCTGAAAGATTTTAAACTATCAAATACATGTACAGACAAAAGTAAAAAATTGGCTCCTCACATTTTTTTAAGTAGTGTTGAACATATAATATGCACAATATTCAAAATATACACATTATTGTTTATCTTTAAGGGACACACTGAATCTCATTCAAAATATATAAAACTGAAGAATATTAGTAGAGATACTAACACTTTCAGGAATCATTAACAGGATGAATCCTCAAAAACACACACGCCGAAACAAACACTACATTTAGTCTAGGTCTCAATTCAATAAAAGTATAACACTTTGACTGTCTTGTTACTGAGAACAATTTAACACAATTGGTATTAGTTTTTTTAAAATAAAAGCACAGTGCTAGGTAATTGATACCAATTGCTTTAGTTACTGATATGTGAGCAATTCGTATTTACAAATAAAATTATATTAGATAATCTGAGGAGGTTTGAAAATCTCATCAATAAGGTGTTTTATTCACCAGTATCCTGGCAGCCACGATTCTCTCTAGGAACACAGTAAAAGGCTGGGGTGAATCAGGCACAGGTGCCCAAGGAACTTGGCATCAGACACAAATGGTGTGCTTGCCAAAAACATCACCGGCCATGGCCACAGGAAGCTGGCCGGAAGGTTTCCCAAGACAGCAGGTTCTCACCACAAGCAAGGAGGCAGCCCGCATTTGGAACACTGAACAAAGCCGTCTCTAGTCTGAAGCAATCTTCAGACAGGACACTGAAGCTGTTTTATCTGACTTAAAAGTAAACAGAATCTGGACCCAAGGAAATCAGTTGATTTTCAGTTGTTCCACACATTGTTTTAAAATCATCAGTATTTGTATGACTAGAAATTACAGATAAAGGATAAGAACTGAAAGGGAAAAAACATGCCTTAGTTCTTCATATTTGACTTCTGACATTCAACAACAAAGTCAGAAAAAAAACTAATAAAAGGAGAGCATCTTCTCTGCCTTGCTCGCTGCCTCAGGAAGCTGCCCCGTATGGGTATCAACAAGATCCCATGACCACTGATGACCAAAGGGTTCAGCCTATGGAAAGTTCTCAAATAAAATCCGAGAGAGGAGGGAGGGAAGGCGGGGGGCAGGGGGGACAGTCACGGTTTTTAATACCCGGATTCCCTCCCTGTATGGTTGCCATCTGGCTGGCTGTGTCCTTGACAATGGCAGGTCCTCTCAAGACAGCCCTCTGCACGGTTTGGCAATCACTCTTGGCCCACACCTTTCGGATCCAGAGAGGGCTGCTGTCATACTGCCTCAGAAGTATCACTACTTTTGTGGTTTCCTTGTAAACCTTTGTCAAGAGACCTTTTATTTAACACCCTCCAATTTGGCCTAATGTGCGTGTGCCATTAAGAACTCTTCTGATAATGAAACATTAATTTTAAAAAATTTAAATATGATCTCAAGACAATGAAAATGTATTAAGCCACAAGAAACTACATAAAAATTTTTTAAATTGCTACAGATATTCTTTCAAATAAGCTACAAATATCTCACTTATCAAATATCAGAGTCCATCAGATGATAGAAGGAATGAATGAATAAACATTACTTTGAATTTTTGACCACAGAGTAGAACTTTAATTATATTTGTAATAGAATTGGCAACTTTTTCACTTTTCTAAGGCTCAATTATAAAATCAAGAATCTTGGAACCTTCCAGTATTGCCACTAAAGGATGGGTTTCTAACTAATGACCAACAAAGTATGAGATGCAGGATTCATGCGTGGCAGGTGTAACTGGGTTTAGAGGAGGGGGGAGGCGTTCCACACCTGTCCTCTCCTCCCTCCTTTACCTGCTTCTCACCCAGCCCAGCCTGCCGCCATCACACGGAGAAAGGAGCGGAAAGGCACTCAAGTGTTAGAAAGATGTTTTACCCCCTAGTGACTTAGCACCAGGTATCGGACAGATAGGTCAGTCTTACACTATGTGGCTTGAAGTTAAGTCACTTACTGCACTCTGTTTCATGTAGTTTTGTAAAATAAAAACATTCGAATCTTAAATGAGATGGTGTATGTGAAAACACTTTTAAAAATGAAAGGTATACAGCACCTACCAGTTCAAATATTCTGCTGCCAGAGACGTACTTGCTAACATGGAAAAGTGTTTATAAAAGCAAGTTAAAAAACAAACTCACAAAATGTAGCATCATCCCATTTTTAAAATGTGTGAATTCAACTGCTCAAAGATCGTTTTTAAAACAAGAAAATGTATCAAAATATTAACAGTGATCATTTCACATAAAGAGTTCAGTGGTTATTTTCTTCTGTTCGCCTCTATTTTCTATGATGAACATGCATTACTTTTGTAGTGATGAAAAATACTTAAAGAATAAAGGAAGCTGCTGAAGAAAAAAGAGCACTTTGCAAATACAAAGTCCTAGTAACACAAAAGCAAGAAGTAGGGATCTAAGGCCCAGGGAGGAAAGATATCGCTGAGTGGGAGGCTTCCCTGGAGATTTCACAAACCACTTAACCAGGCTCCCTTCCTATGCTGCGTCCAGGGACTGGCAGGGCCTCTCACAAGTAGGCTAGCGCTCGTTCCCTCAGCACATCAAGTTGACTCTGGAGGTATTTCTCAAAACCAAATCCACCTGACCTCTTGTTCTCCCTGACCCTCCCCACTAAGTGGCCATCCAAACGAGGATCATGGAGAAGGTGATGTTTATGACTAGCATCCTCCCAACCCAATCACCTGTCTTCTTTTGGTTCATTCTCTTCCCACCTCTCCAATGAGACTGAAGGTGCTGCATCACCTGGAGCCTGGGCCAGCCTACTTTCTCTTATAAAAGGTACAAAACAGGCCAATAGGAGGAAACGCAAATGGAGAGCTCCGTCACAGCCTGAGAGCTTTTTGGACAGTGGTCAATGACCACGCTGCTTTTTCCTATTCTTGTGGCTAAGATCTGCTCTCTGATCCCAAGACAGAGGCAGGAGAGGGAGCTGGAGCAGAGGCAGCACCAGGCATAGCAAAAGCCGGGACACAGAATAAACTAAGATGAAGGATCAAGAAGGCTCACTTGGTGAGTCTTAGGATAAGTACATATAAAAGGGTATTAATTAAAAATACTGGGGAAAGAATAAAAAACGTAGGGGGTAGAAAAAATGGACCCTCCCACAACCATAAACACCACAACTAGTCACAAAGATATTACAGAGCCCCTTGGCTAAAGGTGACCAGGCTATTCTGACACTGGAACCCTCTTAAAACACCAGTCAAGAGGCTGGAAAGAGGCCACCTCCCCATCACATTACGTTACCTTGGCATGATGTAGGTCAACGCCATACATGGAAAGCCTCTTTGCATTTTCTAAGAACTGAGAATCAGCTTGTGCTGGAGATAAGCCCCTAAGAATTAAAAGAAACAATGTTATCTTACCGGTGGACAAAGAAAACGTGTCCAAGGTGGAGAACGGGGTGCATATGAGTTTGGAGAGTTTAGGGCGGAGGGAGTAACACAGACAAATTTGCAGACGAGCAACAAAAAGGTAAGAAAGTTGAACTCCCAACCGCTAGCATTCTCTTAAGACCCTCTAATATAAGTCTGTTTGTAACAAGAAGATACACGTCCACCCTACCCTTTTTATCTCAAAAGTTGCTTTCGATTTTTTCCAATGGGGAAAAAAGGTACAACAATAATAGGTACAACATAATTAACAAAAGATGAAATAAGAAAATGAAAAAATTTGTTAAAGATTTTATCTTTCTGAAATAAATTTTTAGTGCCTAATTTTGTTTCACTCAGACCAATCATAATAAAGATCGTTAAGTACTTGCATTTGATTTTACACCTACGGCAGAAGATACGTATCACATTCTATCCGAACTGCACTTACTTTCTTTCCTATCTATATTCCCAACTAAACAAAGTTTAAGATCCTGCAAAGCATTACTGTCCAAAGCATTTCAGAACCTGATACTTCAAATTCAAATTATAGTACATTTCTCTTGACATGTATAAAAATAAAAAAGTATTTGACTTTAAATAAAAAATATTGAAATGTATCATTTATCAAATTAAAAATATTTAAAGTCAAATACTGTATTTGTTTTTTATTTTTTTACTTTATTATTTTAATTAATTGGGGTGACTTTGGTTAATAAACTTAGATAGGTTTCACGTGCACAGTTTTATAACACATCACCTGTATGTGGTACCATGTGTTCACCGCCCCAAGTAAAGTCTCCTTCCATCACCATTTATGCCCCACACCCTCTTTACCACCCACATCCCCCTTTTCCTCTGTTAACCACCACACTGTTGTTTGTGTCTCTGAGTTCCGTTTCAGCTTGGTTTTTGCTTCACCCCTTCAGCCAGCCCCCTGGCCCTCCTCCTGTCTAACAGCTGTAGCCTATTTTCTATCTAAGAGTCTGTTTCTATTTGGTGTCAGTTCATTTTGTTCATTAGATTCCACGTATGAGTGAAATCATATGGTACTTGTCTTTCTATGACTGGCTTACTTCACTTAGCATAGTACCCTCCAGGTCCATCCATGCTATTGCAAAAGGTAAAATTTCCTTCTTTTTTATGGCTGGGTAGTATTCCATCGTGTAAATGTACCACAGCTTTTTTATCCACTCATCTACCGATGAGTACCTGGACTGCTTCCACAACTTGGCCATTGTAAATAATGCTGCAATGCACACAGGGGTGGATACATTCTTCTGAATTAGTGTTTCAGGTTTCAATGGATATATTCCTAGAAGTGGAATAACTGGGTCATAAGGCAGTTCCATTTTTAATTTTTTGAGGTAACTCCATACTGTTTTCCATAGTTGCTGTACCAATCTACATTCCCATCAACAAACAGTACATGAGGGTTACCCTTTCTCCACATCCTCACCAACACCTGTTTGTGGATTTATTGATGATAGCCACTCTTAAAGGTGGGAGACGATATCTTATTGTGGTTTTAATTTGCATATCTCTAATGATTAGTGACCTTAAGCATCTTTTCATATGCCTATTGTCCACCTCTATGTCCTCTTTGGAGATTTGGAAAAGTGTTTAATCAGTTCCTTTGCTCATTTTATAATTGGACTGTTTGTTTTTTAGGTGTTGAGTTTTATAAGTTCTTTACAATTTTTAGATATTAACCCTTTACCAAATATACCATTGGCGAATATGTTCTCCCATTCAGTGGACTGTCTTTTCCTTTTGTTGATGATTTTCTTTGCTGTGCAAAAACTTTTTAGGTTGATGTAGTCCCACCTATTTATCTTTTCCCCCTCTGCCCAAGGAGATATACCAGAAAGAATATGGCTATGAGACATCGCTGAGATTTCATTGCCTACATTCCTCATAGGATTTTTATGGTTCTGAACTTAACATTTAAGTTTTTAATCCATTTTGAGTTTATTCTTGTGTGTGCTGTAAGAAAGCGATCAATTTTTTTTAACACATATCTGTCCAATTTTCCCAACATCATTTACTGAATATACTACCTTTACCCCACTATGTCTTTGCCTCCCTTGTCAAAAGTTAACTGACCATAAAGGCATGGGCTTAATTCTGGGCTCTCTATTCTGTTCCATTGATCTAAATGTCTGTTTTTAAGCCAGTACCATGGTGTTTTGTTTCCTATGGCCTTGTCGTATAGTTTGATAACAGGAAGAGTGATTTCCCCAATTTTGTTCTTCTTTCTCAAGATAGCTGTGGCTATTCAGTGTCTTTTGTGGTTCCATATAAATTTTTGGAATATTTGTTCTAGTTCTGTGAAATGTGCCATTGGTATCTTGATAGGAACTGTATTCAATCTATACATTGATTGGGGTAGTATGGACATCTTACTGATGTTAATTCTTCCCATCCATGAACACAGTATATGCTTCCACGTATTGGTATCTTCTTCAGTATCTTTCTCCAGTGTCATAATTTTCCAAGTACAGGTCTTTTACATCTTTGGCAAAATTTATTTGTAGGTGGTTGTTTTTTTCCCTGAAGCAATTGTGAATGAGACTGTTTTCTTAGTTTTCCTGATAGTTTATTATTGATGGATAAAAAAACAACAGATATATGGATATTTATGTTGTACCCTGCTACTTTACTGAATTCAGTTATCAGTTCTAGCAGTTTTTTTGGTGGAACCTACCAAGTTCTCTACATGTAGTATCATGTCATCTGCAAATAATGACAGTTTTACCTCTTCCTTTCCGATTTGGATGCCTTTTCTTTGTTCTTCCTGTCTGATTGCTGTGGCCAGTACTTCCAGTACTACGTTGAGTAAGAGGAGTGAAAGTGGACATTCCTGTCTGGTTCCCAATCTTAAGGGAAATGCTTGTAGTTTTCACCCACTGAGTTTGTCATTATGGTCTTTATTACATTGAGGTATGTACCCTCTATTCCCACATTGCTGAGAGTTTTGATCATAAATGGGTTCTGGATTTTATCAAATGCTTTTTCTGCATCTATGGAGATGATCATGTGGCTTTTATCAATCATTTTATGTGGTGTATGACATTTATTCATTTTAAGATATCGTACCAAACTTGCATCCCAAGAGTAAGTCCCACTTGATCACAGTGTATGATCTTTTTAAAGTACTGCTGAGTCAGTCTGCTATTATTTTATTGAGGATTTTAGCATCTATCGTCATCAGGGACATTGGCCTATAACTAACTTTCTTGCTAGTGTCTTTATCTGGTTTTGGAATTAGAATAATGCTGGCCTTGTAAAATGAGCGTGGGAGTCTTCCCTCCTCTTGAAATTTCTGGATAGTTTGAGAAGGAGAGGTGTTAGTTCCTCTTTGAATGTTTGGTAAAATTTACCTATGAAGCAATCTGGTCCAGGACTTTTTTGTTTTTTGGAAGTTTTCTGATTACTGCTTTAATTTCACTATTCAGATTCTCTGATTTTTCCTCATACAGTTTTGGAAGATTATATGTTTCTTTGGAATTTACCCATTTTGTCCAGACTGTCCAATTTGTTGGCATATAGTTGTTCATAATATTTTATTACAATCCTTTGTACTTTTTTGTGTCAGTTGTTACTCCTCGTCTTTCATTTCTGACTTTATTTATTTGGGTCCTCTCTCCTTTTTTCTTGATGAGTCTGGTTAAAAGTTTGTCAATCTTGTTTATCTTTCCAAAGAACCAGCTCCTCATTCTATTAATCTTTTGTATTGTTTTTTTAAGACCATATTTCATTTATTTCTGCTCTGATCTTTATTATTTCCTTTCTTCTAATCATTCAGGCTTGACTTGTTGTTCCTTTTCTAGTTCCTTTGAGTGTAAAGTTAAATTATTTATTTGAGCTCTTTCTTGTTTCTTGAGATAGACCTATCGTCCTGTGAATTTCTCTCTTAAGACTGCTTTCTCTCTCTCCCATAGATTTTGGGTTGTTGTGTCATCATTTTCATTTGTTTCAACACATCTTTCAATTTCTTCCTTTATCTCATTGTTAACCCATTCTTGTCTGGTAACATGTTGTTTAGCCTCCATGTCTTTGTGTTTCA
>VMDR010026083.1:0-14177 GCA_007922815.1 Macrotus californicus
TTCAACTCACTGTGTATTATTTTTGAGATTTTTCCCCAATTTATTAATATTTGGGTTTTTGCTATTATGTCTTTAATTTCCAAGATATTTTTCTTTTTCTTTTTTTCTTTTTAGAATTTACTTTAAATGTATTGTATTTTTTCCATTACCACTTACCCCCCCCATACCCTCTTCCACCTCCACCCACCTCCCTCTCTTTTTTTATTGACCTACAACATCATGCTAGTTTCAGTGGTACAACATAATGATTTGATGTTTGTATATGTTGCAAAATGACCACCACCATAGGTCTAGTTAGCCTTCATCGCTACACATGGTCACATAGTTTTGTTTCTTGTGATGAGAACTTTTCAGATTTTCTTTCTTAGCAGTGTTCATGTGGGTAATCCGGCATTGCTCACTATCATCGCCATGCTGTGCGTTACATCCCATGACTTACCTATTTTGTAACTGGAAGTTTGTATCTTTTGACTCCCTTTACTCCAGGAGGTTTTTTCTCCACTGAATTATCCTTTTATTATTTCATTTATTAATAACCTCCTATTCTTGTTTTTTGAATGTGTTATTTTCTCTTCTATTTGAAGAATCTCTTCTACATGCAGAGGTTTTATTTTTCTCAATTTTTTTCTGTTTGCTGTTTGATTGTTTTGATCTATGTCTTTCATGTCAGAGACTTTTTCAGAGATATGAGATAATTCTTTGTTGTTTGCTTATGATTACAAGCTGAAGAGCTGATTGGAAGCTTGAGCATGAAATGCAGCTTTGTTGACTTTGAGTCTCCCTGCAGACAGACTTGGACACACCATTTGTTGGGGAAATTCCTGTTGTTAGTGTCTTTAGTTCTTTCTCTTGGGATAGCCGGATTCCCAGAGAAGAGTTGTATCTCCTGCCTGAGGAATAGAGAGCAAGTGACTCGCAACATTCTGGGAGTAGTGTGGAAGATGGGCTAGAGGAATCTCAGCATTTAGTATACATGCGGTCATTTGAATTCCCTGTTTCTGCAGGTACCCACGCCCTTACCTGCCTGGAATTCTCCCAATCCACAGGTCCTCGTATCCTCTCCAGAAAATCAGCCTTCAGATTTCTGCTGTGACAAGAGAGGGATAGTTATTCAGCCACATGGGATTTGGGACATCTAGGGAAGGAATCACTTCTCAAACAGCTTTTATCCGATCCTCATTTTAGCCACTCTCCTTTATCCCTAGTTTCAGGTATACTTGGTGCTGCCAGTTTTCCTTAATGCCTGGACTCCAGGGCATCAATGAGACACAGGTGAGGAGGTAGAGACCTTTAGGTGTATCACTTTTACTCAAAATGTGTGACTAATGAAAAGAGAGTGTGAAATATAACAGAAGTTAAGGATAACTGAGGAGTCAAATGGAAGGTCCTTTCCCCTCAGAATAAGAGATTTTGCACATATTGGAAGGCAGAGTGAAAAGACCCAGTGAAGAGAAAGAAATTGAGAGAACACCTGGAAATAGGGAATAATTGTGGCAGGAATATCTTAAAGGATGCAAAGAAGGTGGGATTGAGGGAATGGGCAGAGAGCTTGATCTTGTTAGGAAGCAGGATGAAAGGGAGGCAGAATGCTGTGATCTTTAGAGATGGAAAGGAGGACAGATAGAGACCTGCCCAATGGCCTATTGTTTTTAGTAGAATAGTAGATGGACAGCTCATCTTATGAAAATGATAGGTTGAGAACTTTAAGTAGAGTTTCATGAAGAAGCCTTGAAAAAGCCACTATGGGAAGTAGGTCAGAGAATTAACCAAGTTAAAAAGCAGAAATTTCTTAATTAAAAAAAATTTTTTTATTGTTGTTTAAGCACAGTTGTCTCCATGCCCCTCCCAACATCCCCCTGCCCCCCACAGCCATCCCCATTTCCCACCCTTGATCCTACCCCCTTTGGTTTTGTCCATGTGTCCTTTATAGATGTTTCTGAAAACCTTCCCCCTTTGCCCCTCATTATCCCCTCCTACCTCCCCTCTGGTTACTGTCAATTTGTTCTTAATTTCAATGTCTCTGGTTATGTTTTGCTTGCTTGTTAAATTACTTTAAAGCAGACACTATGGTTAAGAGGTTCTGATTACATGTCTCTGTAGACTTTCTTAACATACGGAGTATAAAAGAAATGCCACAAATTCCAAAGAGTCCACCACCATTACCATCTTTTAAGAAGAAAGACTGACTGTTGCAGCTATAGTAACAGTTCCTCCTGTTCTCTCATTGCAAGCAGGATCCTTTTTGAGGATCAACCAACTGAAAGGCAAAAGGATTGGGGATAGAGTTACATTAGTAAGTCCAAAGCAGGAACACAGCTATGGATTCCATAGGAGCTTTTGACTGAATGAGCAGAAGAAAAAATAAAGAAATTTGAAATCTGAGATCTAAATTATTTGGTTCATAATCATACCATGCAGAAGGAAAGAGGCAACAGACAGCAAGAAGTCAGAATCCTTGTTTGTTCCTGGATGAAGGACTCTGGGTTCTTTGCCTTTCACATGATCCCTCCTCCCTTTCTCTTTTATCCGAGATCTCTCCTTGACGTCTATTCTGTTCTCACCTGCTGGACAGATTCTCAGGCTACCTTGTCAGCAAACAGAGTTCTCACTATAACAGACTGCAGAGATTTCTGGGAAGCAATGCCATTAAAAGCCTGTGAAAACTGAAGTTGAAGTGAATAGATAGATGAAAACTTGGTATAGTACTTCTTTTATTTAAATCCTCACCTGAGGAGATTTTCATTGATCTTCAGAGACGGGGGTGGGGGCGGGTGGGGGGGGAGAGAGAGAGAGAGAGAGAGAAAGAGAGAGAGAGGAGAGGAACATTGATGTGAAAGAGAAACATTGATTGGTCACCTCTCATATGCACTCTGACCAGGGATCGAACCTGCAGCCCAGGTATGTACCCTGACTGGCAATCTAACCCACGGCTTTTGGTAAATGGGACAACAATCCAATCAACTGAGCCACCCAGCCAGGGCCTATATAGTACTTCTTGAATGATGGTGATACTCATCTTAGAGGCCTCTTGGATTGGCTTCTAAAGAGCAGCCACTAATCCACCGGTACTCAAAATGTAGTGGAATTTTAAATCAGTGTGGTTGAGGTTGTATAAGTGTTGCTGCAAAGCAGGGAAACTAAATAAAAGTCCTCTATGCTCTTTGAGATATCAAAACTATTTTTTACAACATGTTTTGGAGACAGTAGATCATGAAAAAGGGCTGAGGTATGGAATGGTTTTGAATTTAACTTTGTGTGATCTTGGGCAGGTTAACAAGCTCTCCAAGCCTTAGTTTCCTCTTCTGAATAGCTGAAATGTTGTTGAATCCAAAGGGTTAATAAGGTTGATAAATGAGATAATATAGTGAATTCTTAGTATACTGTGTGGCACATAGAAAGTGCTCAAAATTAGGAACCTCTATATGGTGCTGTGTCCCTACCAGGAAGGAGACATAGGTCCCAAAACCAAGGAATAGAAAGAGGAGTGGCACCACTTGTCATTCCCAATGACCTGGAGAATTTTGTGCTTCCTGTCGCCACACTCTAGTTCTGCTTAAAGGTCCCAGTCCGTTATAACATAAATTGCAGCTGCTACCAGGGCACCAGAGACTCTGGGTGCCCAGAGACTGGTAGGTGAGAAGAGTCACTATGCTGGCAGGAGTCATTTACACTTTAGCAGAAGGAGGTAGGGCTCCTTTTACATGGTGGGGTCAGGGAGGAATACGTGTAGAACCCTAGAGATCTACTTCAGTGCTTCCAGGTACTCTCTTGCCCCACTGTAACTGTGAAACTGTCCTAGCCTGAAGAAGAATGAATGCTAAGGGCTCAGGACCCTAAAGACTGAGGGTTTGGGTCACACCACTAAGCAAGCTCTGAGACCTGCTGAGTGAAAGCTGAGGGTGAGGGGAATTCAGAATGGATAAATGGAGAAGGAGAAGATGAATAGTAGCTGTGGCCCCAACACCAACTATAGCAATGAGGGCTGTAGTTCACCCCATGAATCTTCCTCTTCTGAGTTTCCCCTCAGAAAGAGAACTATGGAAGATCTGCTCCCTAATATTGCATGGAGAAGTAAATCTGTGAGGTACAAGTGTGGACTGTGGCATCCATGAAAATGCTCTTCTCAGATCTCTGGCTGTAGAGAACATACTTTATTGGCCATCTTAACTGCTGTGCTCTAAAATCCATCCCTGCATCCACCTAGAGGCCGCAGTTTTCACAGGTTGCTCCTCTAAGTACAGAAGGAGTGCTAAGGTAGGCCTGTTCCTGGGAGACGCAGGACTCCTCCAAAGGATAACTTTGGTTTTGCCTAACTTTCTTAGTGCTGCACCGCAGTCTAAAGAGTCTTCCAACTCAGCCTTCTTTCCTTCATCTGCATGGAGGTCTGATGGCTCTCACAGTCTTCCCTGGATCCTAGCTCCTGCTCCATGTTCCCTACCAAGCATAACTTCTAATAAATCTCTTGCACATGTAATCCTTCTTGACTAACACACATCCCAAATGTCCATCAAAGGGAGACTGGGTAAATAACGTGTGGTACATTTATATAATGGAACACTACTCAGGATTAAAACAAAACAAATGGCTGATACACGTAAATAACATAGATGACTCTTAAAAACATGCTTAGTGAAAAAAGCCAGGCATAAAAAAATTTCGCATTATATGATTCCATTTAAATGAATAATGTGTATCTCGGGGGGATGGATATTGACTAGCAAGGGATACAAGAAAACTTTCTGGAATGACAGAAATGTTCTATATTTTGGTATGTGTGGTGCTTCATGGGTATGTACATATGTAAAAAAAAGTAATTAAGCTGTATACTTAAGATTTGTGCATTTTAATGCATGTAAATTATACCTTAATAAAGTAATGAGAAAATAATAAAGGGGATTTATTGGTTTATGTAATTGGATGTAGACAGGCATAGAGGGCTTCAAGTAGGTTTGATTCATCTGTTCAATGATGCTGCCAGAAATCTATTTTCTATTTTCCATATGTCTTCTGGTGTGTCAGCCTCAACTCAAGCCTCGTTTACCCATGTATTTGTAACATGCTGCCAACAATCTCTTTTTCTGTATCAGAGCCCTAAGAGAATTGCTTTTATAAGCTCTCTTAAAAACAGTGAGAACATTTCTTTCCTGGATATTGCCACCAAGTCACAAGTCTTATTGGCCTAATGGATTATGCCCATTACTGAACCGATCCCTATGACCAGGGAAATGCCCACACAGATTAATTTACTCTGCCTATCCCCGAATGAGTCACTTTAGAATGGTGTATGGGATTATTCCAATTGATTAGTCAAGTTGGGGTTTACCCCTGAAGCTAAATTCCTCTAATTTTATGGCTATTTTCTACTATAAGAAATATGGCAGAGTTGGGAAATAGGTCCAAGCAACTGAATATTGTTTTAATAATGGTTTTCCTTTTTATTACCCAAATATCTTTCCCTACCCCCATTTCATTCAGTATTTAATATAGCCCCAAACAAAGTTAGCATTATCAGCTAGCTACATTTTAGAAGGCATATCTATCTTCTACATTTTGAAATGGAAACCAGAATAAATTCCATTACTAAATAAACAATTCTGGGTTGCATATAGTTTGCTTGCTAGATGATGCCTAAATCTTCATCTCTAGGTCTCATTCTATCCCTCATCTCCATCTTATTGCTGATTTTTGTTCCATTCCAGAGGGGCTGAGGATGTTTCACAAATATAATTGTAAAGATTTGTTTTTAAGGTTGGCTGAACATTTTCCTGACATGAAAAGAGCTGTTGTAAACTGTAATGAATTCTTCCTGGTCATTGATTTTGGCATTTGTGTGTTCACCCTTGACATTGCAATGCTATAAAAGAAATATCTTTAGAAACCCATAGCCTCTTTGAAATGGGTCAATTCCCTTACCAGAGGAAAGAGATCAGAGTAATACAGGCCTAGAGACACTGCCCATATGGTCCCTTGGTGAGAATTAGAAAAAGGCACCCAAATGCAATTCTTTAGATGCAGGGCTGGGCAAATGGGGTGCAGGTTAGACTTCAGTCCCTATTTGCCCCTATGTCTAGATGTCCTATGCCCTCTACAGGATTTTACCACTTCCTTCTCACGTGTCACCACAGCCTCTTAACTCATCCTCTGTCTCTAGGCTCTAACTCTCCTCCCCATTGGTCCTACATATTTCTGTCTGGTTAACCTCCTTAAAACACTGCCTTTTATCATGTTCTTCTTCTTCTTCTTTTGAAATCATTTTTTTATTGTTGTTCAAATACAATTGTCTCCATTTTCCCACTAACACTCCCTCTCCCCAGCCCCACCCATCCTCACCTACCACCTTCAATCCTCACCCTCTTTGGCTTTGTCTGTGGGTCCTTTACACATGTTCCTTGACAACCTTTTCCCTTCTTTCCCCTGTTATCTCCCTCCCCTCTCCCCTCTGGTTACTGTCAGTTTGTTCTTTATTTCAATGTCTCTGGTGATACTTTGCTTGCTTGTTTGTTTTGTTGATTAGGTTCCACTTATAGGTAAGATCACATTGTATTTGTCTTTCACCACCTGGCTTATTTCACTTAGCATATTGCTCTCCAGTTCCATCCATGCTGTCCCAAAGGGTAGGAGATCCTTCTTTCTTTCTGCTGTGTAGTATTCCATTGTGTAAATGTACCACAGTTTTTAGATCTACTCATTGACTAATGGGCACTTAGGTTGCTTCCAGCACCTGGCTATTGTAAATTGTGCTGCTATGAACATTGGGGTGCATAGGTTCTTTTGGATTGGTGTTTCAGGATTCTTAGGGTATAATCCCAACAGTGGAATTGCTGGGTCAAAAGTCAGTTCCATTTTTAGTTTTCTGAGGAAATTACATACTGTTTTCCACAGTGGCTGCATCAGTCTGCATTCCCACCAACAACGTACTAGGGTTCCCTTTTCTCCACATCCTCTCCAACACTTGTTTGTTGCTTTGTTTATGATGGCCATTCTGACCACAATCTGCATCTCTCTGATGTCTAGTGATATTGAGCATCCTTTCACATGTCTCTGGGCCCTCTGTATGTCCTCCTTGGAGACGTGTCTGTTCAGGTCCTTTGCCCATTTTTTAATTGGGTTGTTTCTCTTTCTGGAGTGGAGCCGTGTGAGCTCTTTATGTATTTTGGAGATCAAACCCTTATCTGAGGTATCATTAGCAAATACATTTTCCCATACAGTTGGTTCCCTTTTCATTTTGTTGATGTTTTCTTTAGCTGTGCAGAAGCTTTTTATTTTGATGAGATCCTATTTGTTTATTCTTTCCTTTATGTCCCTTGCTCTAGTGGACATATAAGTGAAAATATTGCTCTGTGGAATATCTGAGATTTTCCTGCCTATGTTCTCCTCTAAAACTTTTATGGTGTCATGACTTATATTTAAGTTTTTTATTCATCTTGAGTTTATTTTTGTGTATGGTGTAAGTTGGTGGTCGAGCATCATGTTATTCCTCTGCTCAAAACACCTTTATCAGCTTACCTTTGCCAACCTAAGAGAATTCAGATTCTTTAAGTTAGCATTTTAAAGCTTTTTCACAGCTCTGGCTGGTGTGGCTCATTTGGTGGGAGTATCCTCCCATTACTGAAGGGTCGCAGGTTCGATTCCCGATTTGGGCACATACCTAGGTTGTAGTCCAATCCGTGGTGATGCATACAGGAGGCAACCAACCAATTGATGTTTTTCTCTTTCTCCCTTCCTCTTTCCCCTAAAAACAATGAAATAAATGTTCTCAGTGAGGATCAAAAAAGTAAAACTTTTCACAATGTCTCTCAAGTCTCCTTTACAGTATTTGTACCATAATCTTTGTGTTCCAATTAACCTAGAGTACGTACTTGCCTCTAGGAGGGTCGGGTCGGAGGGTGGACATGTCAAGGAAAAACAATAACAAGAACTCAAGGGAGCAGACAACAGTGTGGTGATTGTAGGAGAGGAGTGGGGAGGGGGGAGGTGGAAGAGGGTTTAAGGGGAATAAATGGTAATGGAAAAAATACAGGAAAGGAGGGCAGACAGGACGGGGAGAGCAACAGGGGAAAAATTGGGGCAACCGTAATTGAACAATAAAAAAATTAAAAAAATAGCAACCCTCCCCTATTATAACCTAGAGTGTTTGCTATTCCCAGCCACATTTTACATATTCCCTGAAGTCTTATATGCCATGTCATTACCATCTGTATTTATATATTTTTTAATGTCTGTTTCCCAAACTAGACTATAAGCTCTACATTGTACATTGGCTTTAGTATCTAAAGCATTAGAACAATTATGCTAACATCAACCAACCAGTATTATTTTCATCTGAACCAATGTTTAGGCTAACCTTGAAAAGAGCTGGCAGATGTCAACAATGGCCTCACATAGCTCCAAATAACACTACCCTCAGTATTTACTCCACACAAGCCACATGTTAACAAGGCCTTACTTGGTGTCTCATTATTATTCTAGTTGCTGATCACAAGTCACTGCTGCTTTTCCTTCTTATCTTTCTTCTTTTTCTTTACCTTCCTATTGTTTTTGTCACTTTTTTCCTCCCTCTTTTTTTTTTTTTAAGATTTTATTTACTTATTTATTTTTAGAGAGGTGGGGAGGAAAAAAGAGAGAGAAACACATGCCCCCAACTGGTGGGGACCTAGCCTGCAACCCAGGAATGTGCCCTGACTGGGGGAATTGAACCCGTGACCCTTTTGTTTGCAGGCTGGCACTCAATCCGCTGAGCCACACCAGCCAGGGCCCCCTCTTTTTTTTTTTTTTTTGAGTTTTACTATTTGATTATAACCAATACAATGGTTCTAATGCTTCACTGAGAAATATAATTGCCAATTCCCTTCTAAATTACACAGTCCGATAGCCCATTTCTGGCCAAAATTGAGTCCCTGTCCAGAAAAGAGAATATATGGTCACTTTGATCCTATCCTTACAAAACCCTTTAACTCCTGGATGAAACAACTACAGTATTGAAAGGACATTTCACTGGACTTAGAATTCAGCAACGTGGATTGGAGTTCTGCTTCTGGCATTCATGTTCTAGCAACCTAGACTAAGACACAACTTTTCTGAGCCTTTCTTCATAGGCAAAGTGAGGATAAAGATGCTAGTCAATTAGGAATGAATAATAGGGTTACTAAGCAGAACTTAGGGTCCAAATGAAATTAGTATTCTTGGTCAGCACAATTCCATAAATTTTCTTCAGCAATCATCTGTTTCCTAGTTGAAAATTGTAAAGCACTGTGTCAATTTTAAGTATCATTGTTATTAGATGCCCTTGCTTCCCTATCTTCCTAAAACTTCCTCTGTATCAATTTTGAGTCCCAGCTCAGGCCTGCATATGATTTTTCCATTCTTAATGCTCAGACTGTTTTAAACAACCTAGTATCCTTCACTATATTTAACGTATAATGCCCCACAAAGAGTTTATTTATTTGTATTTGTTTAAAAATGGCAAATATATTAGAAAACACAAGGTGTAACTTCATGGGCAATTAAAAAAAAATCACCCTGCTACTCTAAGTACAGGATAGATAATAAATATTCATTATATCAGTTTTTAATAACAATAGGGCAGAAGCATTTTATTCAGGGAAGTTTTTGTTTTCCTACTGTCAGCTGAATTGAGGCCACTAAAAACTCATGACCAGATTATTGGAATAGGTACGTAAGAGGTTTCTATATCTCATCTCTCCCCTTCAATAGGTTCTCCATATCACAGCCAGATCATTCATTTATTCATTCATGAAACATTTATAGAGGGTTTATTATGTACTAAGTACAAAGCACAGACTAATTTGGGCAAAGATGTGAAAAAAACGGATCATGTTCAATGTTATAATGCTATATAGATGTCTAACAATTTTCACTGGGTTGGTTCCCCATTTCCCATATTGTATATTCAACTTTAAATCCCTTAACCTGGCATTTCAGATTATCCATAATTGGCTTTAAAAGACCTTCTAATTTTTATTTACTACTCTTTTTATAACCAGATTTATTTTTAACAGTGCCATGAACATGATTTGTAATTTCAGCTTTTGGGTTTTTGATGAAGTTGTTCAACCCAATTAAAATTTCCTCCCTAAGCCTTTGGCCTATTTGAATTCTATTTAATTCTCTAAGATCTAGATGGAATAAGATTATACAGTAGTTTTTCCTCTCATGATTTCTATTCAAAGTGATCATTCTTCTAATTCCCCAAATAATTACTGCTTCTTCAAGTCACTTGACAATCCTCTGAAGCTATTGCTTTTTTTATTATTCTAGTCTTTTACTGTTATTTAACTTTTAATATGTTTCATCATTTTATCACACTAACTAGATGTTAAGCTGCCAGAGGTGAGATTGTTTCTTGTTTAACAGTATTTTGGAAAAGGTCTAGCAATCACTAGCGTCACAAAATAAGTAAGGATAACAAAATATGTAGATATTTTAACAAGATTGGTAAAGAAGACTCATATAAATGAAGAGATACACTATATTTATGAAGACTCAATTATAAAGATATTATTTGCTCCCAAATTAATCTATAAATTTAATGTAATTCCAAGAAAAATACCTGAAGGACAGAGGATAAATTATAGTGAAGAAAATGGACTGAAGTAGAAAATGAGATCCTCACTCTGATTAGAGTTTACAGTCAGTTGGGCAGCCTGACATTATACACAAATGTATAAAACTATGCGTACAACTTCTTACAAATAAATCGAAGGTGTGGAAGACTGAGCCAAGTAAGGAAAAATATGAAGGAACTAATTTAGATTAGGGACAGGGGATCAGACAATTCTATCAAAAACCACACAAAGTGTTTTTGTTTCCTACAATGCAAACGGCTAAACCTTCTAGATCCTGAGGGCAGTGCAGCCGCTGCGGCGGTGAGATCTTGGCGCCCCACTGACCGTCCAGTCACCGGCCGGTGCGACTTTGCCTGACTCTGCAGGGGACAGACCGCCGACTGTATTCTACATCGTTGTGGGGCAAGAAGAATTTTCACCACTTGAACTTGCCGATCTTTTCCTGGTCGATTGCTAGCATTTTTCTGCCAGATCCTGTGCACTAGCCTGATTTTGAGTTTTCTTTTTCCCTGCACCCGCAAGCTTAGAACTTCACGGTGGCGGATCTTTGGATGGTTCGCGGCCCGGCCACTTCACTTGGCCACACAGTGCACCTCCTCTGGCCGGGAGGCAGGTGGGCGGGAGGCACGCGAACCGGCTCGGGTGCCCGGAGCTCCTCTCCCCTAGGTGGCCGTCGGCCGCGCGTGAGCGCTCGGCGCGCGTTCTGGGCTGTCTGCGCCTGGCGCGCGCTGCCGCCCCGCGCTCGTTCCCGTCCCTTCTCGTGCTCGCGGCGGCACGGACAGCGCGCGCTGCCTCACGCTTGTCCTCCGGCCGCCCGGGTCGGCCTTCGCGGCGGCGCGCACCGGCCGGCCCAGGCACCCGCTTCGGTCCGGCCGGCCCGCAGGTTTGCTCGCCCCGCCTCCCCACCCCGCCCCGGTGCCGCAGCTGGGCGCTTGCGCGGGGCGCGTGGCCGTGGCTGGGGTCTCAGCCGCAATCGGTGCAGCCGCGGCCGCCGCCGCCTCAGTCAATCAGTCAGTCCCCAGCAATGGCGGAAGAAGGTGAGCGAGAGGAGCTGCTCTCGCCGCCGCCAGTCTCTCCGGCCAAGCGCCTCTGCTCCTGGCCCAGCCCGCGGGCTCACCACCCTCGCGGTTCGCTCGGGACGGCCAGCGGCGGGGTGGGGGGCGTCGGCGGTAGCTGCCTGCCCTCCGGGGCCCGCCCCCACCTGCAGCCCGAGTCCCTGCTGGACTGCGCCGCCAAGACGGTGGCAGAAAAGTGGGCGTACGAGCGGGTGGAGGAGCGCTTCGAGCGGATCCCGGAACCCGTGCAGCGCCGCATCGTCTACTGGTCCTTCCCGCGGAATGAGCGGGAGATCTGCATGTACTCCAGCTTCCAGTACCGCGGCGGCCCGGGCGCCGGCGCGGCTGGCTGCACCGCGGGGGCTTCGCCGGCCGAGGAGGGGCCGCCGTCACCCCCAGGGGCCGCCGTTCAGGCCGGCTCCGCCTCCGGGGCTGCCGCGGCGGGGGCGTCTCCCGGGCAGGGCGCTGGGGCGGGAGCCGCCGGCGAGGGGCTGCCGTTCCGCCGGGGCATCCGTCTGCTGGACAGCGGCTCCGTGGAGAACGTGCTGCAAGTCGGTAGGTGCTCACCGGGCTCTTCTCGGGTCCCTGGCTTCTTCTGCAGGTGCCTTCTCTCTGCCCGCGCCCTGGGGCAAGACCCCAGCTTTCTGTCAAACTCCTGTTCCCTCGCCCAAGGACACACTACCCCCATCAAAACTTTTCTCAACATTTCTTCCAGGTCCACTGCTGCTCTTTCCCTCCACTGGCCCTCTGCCCCCGTTTCACTTTGTTTGAAGAGCGAATAGGGCTCATTTTTACTCTTTATTCTACACTCACATCTAAGACGAAGAGGATTGGGAGGAATGCTTTTTTGGATGTACTAATTTCTGGAATGCGTTTTTCTAATTTAAGTTTAGAGAGGAGAGAATTGTCAGTGAATCCGGAGCAAGCCATCTTAATAGGAAATGTTTAAGGGACAGGCTGTCAAAGGCAATGTATAGTCTTAGCACGTTGAAGCTGGGTATAATTTTAAAATTGGAAGAAATCAACAGAATTAATTTCAGGCAATTTAAAATTTCTGCTTTAGTATGTTTTTTCTTCTGAACCAGCTATCCTTGGGAATCTAGGCAGCGGACTTAACAATGACGGAAGACGGAAATGTGACAGCTTCGCTTCTCCACACCCTCACCCAAGGAAAAAAAAAAGCTACACAATCTGGAGTGGGGGTGGGGTCTGTCTTCCTTGTCACACTGGGGTAAATAAAAAGCTGGTCATGTTGGGTTTTTCAGGTGCTTCTTATTTAGCAAGTCTTCGTATTTGCTTTTTGTTTTATCTTTTTTGTTTGTGGGAAAATGAAAAGTGATTTCTTTTTCTTTTACTCTTCCAGGGCTTCTAGTCAGTTTGGTATGCTTATTAAATATACAAATACAGTAGTTCCAGTTTGTGGAATGGTTAGGGAGAAAGGGAAAAAAAATGACATTGTTTAACATTGACTTGCTATGTGGAAAACTAAAGCACTGATGTTTTTTTCTGTTGTGTTATTGTAGCATTTTGGAAGTGCACGTTATCTCTGTACACTTTATTGTAGATTATATGCTCACAGTTATTGAAAAATATTGATTTTTCAAAGGAGTTGGACAGAGGTTGATTTTAGAATTAAGCACAGGAACACACACACATACACACACTCTCCGCACATCTAGCTCTCTTCTACCCAGGTAAAACTAACACTTTTTTTCTTTTGAAGAGCAGTACATTTGTGGTATTTCATATAAAGTAAGCTATTTCTGGTTATTGAGAATCACTGAATCCTGTGTTTCTTTTTAAAACAAAAGTATATCACAGTTGGTTTTGCAAATGGGAAATGTAAATTTATCTAAATTCATTCTGTGTCAGAATACAGTGACAGTGGATTGAGGAAGTTTTATTTGAAAAAGGCTGGTCTTTTGTGTATTTGTGTGTATTTTTGAAAGGATGAATTGAATGATCAGATAATTAAGATGTACAGCTTTAACAGACATCCTGAAAACATGAAAATGAATATAGAAATTTATTAGTCTGTAAACTTCTTTGTATAAGCTTAGGTCAGTTAATTTTTAAGATTCTAGTTTACAATATTTTAAATTGAAAAGTGTCAATTTAATTTAAGTGGTCATTTTATAGTAAGAGATGGATTTGAAAAAATTTTCAAACCTGAGGGGGAAAATGGAGAGGAAAAGCTTTAAAGAGGTATATATTTTAAAAGTGACTAAAATGTCAAGTTCCAGATGAAATTAGTTTCTGTGGGTGGTCCAGGTCATGTTTAAATCAGATATTTTTCTTTCATGATATTGATAGCAAGCTTTTGTATGATGGTTTCGGGGACTGGAGAAAAGATCCTCACTTTGAATTTCATAGATGAAGATAGGTAGGAGAATGAATTAATCACCTCTAGGTATGTGATGCTATTTGAGAACTGTAATCTTATTCTTCTGTCCTTAATTTATGCTAATGAGTCTGAAAGAAAAGGATATGCCATTCTGTTTAATTATGAGTTCTGTATCTGGCATGAACCACCTTT
>VMDR010026084.1:0-14197 GCA_007922815.1 Macrotus californicus
AAAAAAAAAAGAGAGGACAGGAATAAATACAATCAGAAATGAAAAAGAAGTAACAACAGACAGCACAGAAATAGAGCGGATTGTAAGAAAACATTGTGAACAACTATATGCCAACAAATTGAACAGCCTGGGCGAAATGGATAAATTCTTAGAAACACACAACCTTCCAAAACTGATTTAGGAAAAATCAGAAAACCTGAATAGACTGACTGCAACTAGTAAAATGAAGGTAGCAATAAAAAAATTCCCATTAAACAAATATCCAAGACCAGATAGTTTCATAGGCAAATTTTACCAAACATTCAAAAAAGAACTAACACTTTTCCTTCTCAAAGTATTCCAAAAAATTCAGGAGGAGGGAATACTTTCAAGCTCTTTTTATGAGGCCCACATTATCCTAATTCAAAACCAGATGAAGACACACAAACAAATAAAATTGTAAGCCAATATCACTGATGATCATAGATGCTGAAATCCTCAACAAAATATTAGCAAACCAGAACTAGCAATACATTACAAACACCATACACCATGATCAAATGGAATTTATCCTGAGGATGCAAGGATGCTATAATACCTGCAAATCAATAAACATGATATACTACAGAAACAAAATGAAGGATAAAAATCACATGATCAGACTTACAGACAAGATGGAGGCATAAGTAAACACATTGTACCTCCTTGCACAACCAAAAGAAAGAGAACAAATTTAAAAGCAAAAAATAACCAGAACTGCCAGAAAATCAAACTGTATGGAAGTCTGACAACCAAGGAGTTAAAGAAGAAATATTCATCCAGACCGGTAGGAGAGGTGGAGACAGTCAGCCTGGGTGGAGAGGACTTGTGGCAAGGCAGCAGCTGAAGGACCTGGGCTACAAGGTGGCAGCTGGTAGACCGGGTGAGGTGGCAGCTTGCAGAGTGGGTGGTCCCACATTTGTGTGCAGATGAACCAGGAGGAACAACTGGGGAGCAAGACAGATTGCGCAACCCAGGGTTCCAGCATGGGGAAATAAAACCTCAGAACCCTTGACTGAAAATATCTCTGCAGGTTGAGGCAGCGGGAGAAACCCTCAGCCTCTCAGGAGAGTTCATTGGAGAGACCCACAGGGTCCTAGAACTTTCACAAAACAACCCACCTGGGAGTCAGCACCAGAAGGGCCCAATTTGCTTGTGGGTAGTGGAGGAAGTGACTGAAAGCTGGCTGAGAGTCCAAGCAAGCAGAATTGTTCCTTCTCGAACCCTCCTTCATATACAGCACCACAACCCATCGTCATGGGTTGCTCCACCCTGGTGAATAACTAAGTTTCTGCCCCTTACTACGTAACAATTGCACCCACGCCATGACAAAAAATATGGCCCAAATGAAAGAACAGATCAAAGCTCCAAAAATAGAACCAAGTGATGAAGAGAAGTCCAACCTCAGATATATGGTTCAAAACACTGGTAATCAGGATGCTCACAGAATTGGTTGAGTATGGTCGCAAAATAGAGGGAAAAAATGTAGGCTATGCAAAGTGAAAGAAAGGAAAATGTACAGGGAACCAACAGTGAAGGGATGGAAATCAGGACTCAAATCAAAGGTTTGGAACAAAAGGAAGAAATAAGCCTCCAAACAGAACAGAATGAAGAAACAAGAATTCAAAAAAATGAGGAGAGGCTTAGGAAACTCTGGGACAACTTTAAATGTTCCAACATCCCAATCATAGGGATGCCAGAAGGAGAAGAGGAAGAGCAAGAAATGTAAATCTTAACTGAAAAAAAAAAATGAAGGAAAATTTCCCCAATCTGGTGAAGGAAATAGACTTCCAGGAAGTCCAGGAAGTCCACACAGTCCCAAAGAAGTTGGACCCAAAGAGGACCACACCAAGACACATCATAATTACATTAGCCAAGATTAAAGATAAGGAGAGAATCTTAAAAGCAGCAAGAGAAAAGGAGACAGTTACCTACAAAGGAGTTCCCATAAGACTATCAGCTGATTTCTCAAAAGAGACCTTATAGGGAAGAAGGGGCTGGAAAGAAGTATTCAAAGTCATGAAAGGCAAGGACTTACATCCAAGATTACTTTATCCAGCAAAGCTATCATTTAAAATGGAAGGGTAGACAAAGTGCTTCCCATATAAGGTAAGTTAAAGGAGTTCATCATCACCAAGCCCTTATTATATGAAATGTTAAAGGGACTTATCTTAGAAAAAATCAAAACTATAAGCAGTAAAATGAAAACAAACTCACAACTATCAACAACTGAATCTGAACAAAAACAAAAACAAACTAAGCGAACAACTAAAGCAGGAATAGAATCACAAATGGAGATCACATGGAAGGTTATCAGTGGGGAGGGGGAGGAGGGAGAATCGGGGGAAAAGTACAGAGAATAAGAATCATAATTGGTAGATACAAAATACACAGGGGAGGTTAACAATAGTATAGGAAATGGAAAAGCCAAAGAACTTATATGTATGAACCATGGACATGAACTAAGGTGGGCACTTATATGTATGAACCATGGACATGAACTAAGGTGGGCGGGAATGCTGGAGGGAATGAGGATACCAGGTGGATGACAATAAGCGGGAGAAAAAATGGGACAACTGTAATAGCATAATCAACAAAATATACTTAAAAATAAAATAAAACCTTTAATGCTTCCTTGCTTAGAAGGATTAATAAAGTTAGTAGTTTGCCATGGTCATACAACTTGTTAGTAGTGTAGTAACAAAAGGGGTTAATAACCACATCTGTCTATCCCTCACAATTCAGAAAAGTGTCCTTAAGGTGGTTGTCATCAGCCCCATTTTGCAAAAGAGAAAATCCAACCTCAGAAAGCTGTAGTTATCTCCCTGGTGTCATTACATTACTCTGCCCTGGCCTTCTTTTAAAAGATTAAGGGAGATGCAGACTGTGAGAGCACTACATAGACTCTGCTGGGCCACAGAAATGTGAGTTTTACTCTGTTGTTAAATTGGTATAAGAACTGTGACTGGTATGTCTCCTCCTAGTTGGGCCACAAGACGAGGCCAAAGTTTTTTACTAACCAAACTCTAATACCCTTTTAGGTGGACTGTAAGTCCTAGCTTCCTGGGCTCTCTCCCCGATCCCTCCAACCTGCCTGGAGAAAGCATCTATTGCTTCCACACTCCCTGGGCCCACCTCTAATTTCCACACTGGTTGCTGCTGGGCTCTGCCTATCTCCTGTGCCATGGCACATTTCCTCAGGTCGCTGCCCTCCATATGATACCTATGTGCCTCAAGCTTGGGCAGAGGGCTTTTCTTTTACTCTCTACACCTGGCACCCTGAGGCATAGAGCTGCTGCTTCAATGCTGGCCTATCTGAAGGCCAGAGCCAGCTGACCCCTCTTCCTCCCGCATGTCTTGGTTCCTTCCAAGTCTGAAAGTCCTCAATCCCTCTGCCCAGAGTGTGTCTTGACCTCCAGGCAAGGCCCCTCTGATCTTCCTGACACGACTGAGAGCAGACATCCATGTCCTTCTGTGCAGATCCAAGCCACAGCATCAGGGTGTAGCCAGAAGAAGGGTCCTATGGTCCACAACACATTTCCTATCTCAGCACCATGGGATTTACCCAGAGCCCAATGAAATACATACTTAGAAAGAACATTTGCCAACTTTTCAAGAGTACTCTGATTAGGAAGACACCCAAATCACATGGCTAATTCATCACTTCTGTCTGCAGCCAGTGTATTTACATTCATGGTGACCTATGTTTCTTTCAAAGGTGAGCACTTATCTTTAATTCCTTCCCCCCTTTTATTGCTAACTAAATCATCCATCTTAGGGATTCTCCCAAAACAAAGTAAGTACATTGCAAAAATGAGCAGTGTCTCCGAATCCAAAACCTGATCACTCCCAGCAACCTGGAAATGGCAATTCCCTTGCTAAAAGCTGACGGCCTCATGGTATAGCTCCCAGTTGGTGGATTGGGACAGGTGACCTGAGGCACAGGGGGGATCTCCTTCAGCAGCTTTCTAGCCAATGCATAAGGTGGCTGGGAAACCAAAAGAGTTGGCTGTATGCACCCCTGGTTCCAACCAGGCACCTCTCCATAGGAAGTCCTTTGCCACCAGAGGGCCATGACCAGGCCCATCCTTCACACACACCAAGCCTGGGGAGGGCTGAACAGCCACTTGACCAGCTGACACCCAGCACCTCTCCAGCTACCCCCAGGTGGTCACATCCCCAACAACTGGAACTCCCTATCCTACATCGGACCTGAAACCTGAGCAGAAACAAAGCCAGGTGTTTTTTACTTGTTGATTTTTGTATTTGTCCCTGAGATGGTACACTCAGAGACAGGCAAGGCTCTGAATTTCCTGCTGAGAAAAAGCCACATATTGAACCAAAGGTGCCTGGAATGGACCTGAAACCTGCATGGTGGCCAGCCTCTCCTGGTCTACCACTTGATGCCTGACCCTCTGGGTGGCTTTCTGCTCCCTCTGACCTGCTTGCTGCCCTGTCCACCCACCAGTCTTTGTCTCTGCCACATCTACCTTCTAACACTGGCTTTCTTAGGTACTCCCTACACTGCCTCTGGCTCCCATGCCTACTCTTCATGGTGACCCCAAGAAGTCTCCTGCCTCCCTCTCCAGCTTCTCTCCCAAACATCTGTGTGTGTGTGGCCATGGCAAAAAACAGGTAGTCATTGGTCTGAATTAGCTTGCCTCCACAACCCACTGCTCTGAATCCCTCCTATCTAATATCTCAAGCACACTCCTCAAAAATCACCTAACTTCAGTTTCCACATCTGTACAATGGATATTATGCTTAATCACATGTGAGTGAAGAACATGGGGTTTGGCATAGAATAGATTGCAGCTCTTATTTTAAAACTTCAGCTGCTGGTCCAGCCCTTGAGCCCCTTTCTTCCCTACCTTCCCTACCTTCCCTTCATTCTGTGTTAATCTTATAATTACTATACTTGAAAGTGAAGTATGCATATACAGGGATGACCTTTCTGCCATGTATTCAATATTAAGGTGTCAACTGGTGGTTGTTGAGATGTGGTGAAGGAGGGAAGTTTATTCAGTGCCAACAGCTGTGAGGGGACTGTGGGGCCAGGCCTCTCTCTAGCAAGTCAGCTCTGCTCCTCAATGGTCTGCTATATTTCCTGCTTGACTGCTTTGAGCTGTGCTGGTCTGCACCTCCCTTTCTGTGCCAGACTGGTCTGCTTTGCTCCTGGGAGACATCTTTGGTGTTTCAGCTCAGCCAGGGAAATGCATTCTTCAGTCTTCAGTGGAAAGTGAAAGTGAGTTCCACAGCCAGAGGGGAGCTGGCTTATGTGGACAGAAGTCCCTGCCCCTGGTCCCTGATTGGTCTGGCCTTGATTTGCATGAGGACTCTAAATCCTGGCAGTTTGACTGGTCTAAAAGGCACTGTCCTGGATGGTCAGAATAGAGCCACTCTGGTTGGTCAGAACTGTGCAGCTCTGATTGGATAGGAAAAGCCTTAGTATTATTGATTGAAATAGGATTCCAGAAACTCCTCTACAAGGTCTGGCTGGGATGGCAGAAACAGTGCAGGCCGCAGTTGAGTGCAGAGGCAGGCAGTTCAGTACCAGCTTCTCCCTGAAATGTGGCTTGCGTGAGAGGAGCCTGTGCAGAAATGGAGGCTTGGCTCTGTTTTTGTTTTGTTTTGTTTTGTTTTTTTAATTTGAGCCCAGTTAGCCACCAGGAGCCTTTTTAGTAGGTGTCTCCTCTCTCAGGGTTCACGAAGTTGTGAGCTTGTTCACTTGTGAATTCATTTGGCACATTTCTGGGGCCAGGATGGGCTGCTCCATGAGGTCTGACGGGGAGGCCCAGGCCAGGGATCTGTGGGGGCTCAAGCAGAGAGATGTCAGTCCTATTGGGACTTTCAGAGGCTTCCTAGGACAGCACATGAGCAGAATCTTGCAGGGACCTTTATGGTAAGATAAAGTTAAAGTGAGTGAATGACAACAGTGGAATGAAGAATATAAATAGAAAAAGATAAACCAGGAGTAAATTGGTTCACAAAGTACTTGCTGGGTGTCCTGTACATTTTCTGGGGCAACAATTGGGCTCTGAGCTTTCTACTGGACAATTTAAAGACTGGACCTTAGTTTTGTGACTCACCATGTCCATATATAATGTGCACAGCAGTGCTCAGAAGTGCCATCCCTGGTGCTGAGGAGAGAGTTTTCTCCTGAGAGTTCTCAGAAAGAGAAATTACAGAATAAGGGGATCAAGTTCCTTCACTTGTTCCCTACTAAATATACCATGGTGCTTCTCACAGAGCCTCAGAGATGACAGGAATGCTGCAGGAAAAGCCAGCCCACAGCGAGTGTTCACTTTCTCCTTAAAGGAAGGTTGCTGGCGTAGTGCCAATGGGCAGTTTGGATAATCATCGAGAGTAGCCAGGGCGAACAAGCATCACATCAAAGACAGTAGATATGTCCCCTGTCCAGGTCCTGCCAGAAACAGGCACGGGCACCTCTGCTTCCAACCCACCATCACGGTCTGGCATTGAGACTCTCACTCTGTGAAATGCAGGTGGGGCTCACAGGCATGCTGGGGTTGTACCTGGACCCCAAGAGGTCTCTGGACTTAGGTTGGAGGACCTCCTGTTACCAAGTGAGGAATAGGAAGCCTTCCAGAAAGTCTCTCAACCTAGGGGAGTGGGTATGACAGCAAAACCTTGCCTGTTTATTGTTGGTCTTCCCCTCACCTGCCTGAAATATAAGCCTATGAGAGCCAAAGCTTTGGTCTGTTTTGTTCACTGCTGAGTCCCCAGTGCCTAGAACAGAGCCTTGCACATGGTAGTCACTCAAGTATTTATTTACTGAGTGAATACATGAGTTGGGTGCATGATCTCCAGGCTGTGTGGTTCTCAGATGCGGTCCACCAAAGGATCCTTAGCTTTTCCTTGCCCTTTCTTCCTCCCCACTCAGCTCTCATTATCCCCTCACACATCCCAAGGTCATGCCTAACCCTCTATCTTCTTACCTTAGTCTATGGACCCCTTTTGGGATGGGATACCAAAAACCATCTGCCTTTCCTGGCATAACACTATGCCCTGTTTCCTTTTGGAGTCTCGCCAAGTAGAGACCACACAGCCCTCTTTGTAGTTCTTCTGTGGTGACCATGATTCTTCTGGAGGCAGGCTGGCTGCCTTGGAGCTTCCAGGAAGAGGCTCAGCAAGTGCTGGGGAGAAAAACAAGCATTTATCTTGCTTCAGGTGCACTGCTGGCTCAATCTAGGGCCTAGATTTAAATAAATGCTGGGGCATAGAATGTACTCTTGGAGTTTGGCTTCTTATGAAGCATGCAGGGGCTGTGTCCTAGGAGGCTGTTCTCCTCGACCTGTACCCCTCACATGCAGAGAGTGACTATACCCAATAAGAAAAGGATCAGTGGGACCTTAGCAACAGAGATGGGAGAGAGGGCTGGTAGATCATGTGCTCTCCTTTCCACTTATGGATAGCACTGAGCCAAAGGGCAGTTCCAACTTCTGTCCGTGGCTGCGTGTGATGAGTAGCCAACTGGCCTTGGCATAGATTAACTCCTCTATGAGAAAGGAGGCATACAGCAAGGAGGACCAAGATTTTCTTCCAGGAAGTTGTTTTGAATATTCTCTAGGATACAGACAAGTGACACCACAGGATCCTCACGTTCTGCATCTCACCACATGGCCACAAACTTCTCAGCTCACCCAGCATTACAATTTGGTTTAACCACGTGGCCTCTTTATCTGCTGTCCACTTCATACACACACACCCCTCACTAAAGCTGCTACAGAACATTTGACCTTGAGCTATAAGCTTCTTTGCATTTCCTCTAAAGTAAATGTGTTGCCTAAATCACTATGTGAGCTAGCTGGTTTCACAGGGTTCTTGAGTTTGAATGGGTTATGGGGCAAAAGGTATCCCCAAGAGAAAAGCTAAATTTGGGGCCAGCCAGTAGGTGGTCTTCTCTGGCAGGAACTGGAGCAGTGAGACTCTTAATTCTACCAGCAGCCCATGCCTTCTGCATCCATGAGACTGTTGTATTCTCCATAAGTAGGGGACACTAACAGGCACCCCACAGATTACTCAGGGGAATATGTTTTATTATAAAGTAAACTATGTAGTGAAACAGATGAATAACAAAACTGAGGTGGGTTAATATTTGTGAGGAAAACATGGGATTCATACGAAAACAGCAGCACTTTATGTCTGCACCTTGGCTCCACCTCTGGCCATGTGGCTGGACAATCCTGGTTTTTCTTTTTTTATCTCAGGGACTAAAACAGACTAAAAAAAAGGTGCACTGTCACTCTATGATTGCCTCTTTGCTCTAATTACTGCTTGCTGAGGTAACCTTACTCTTATTATTCATTACAGACCCAGCACGATTTTGCAGAATCTTTTACTTTTATAAGTCTGCTGCTTTGGAAACAAATCACATGTTTCGTGTTCCATTAGCCTTGATGGGATGGAATTTCTGGTATGACAGCTTTTAGCTGCTGCACAAACAAGTTCAACTTTGCCTTTTTTGGAGGGGCAACCAAAGAAAAAGCTGAAGTGAGTGCAGCTAAGAAAGTTTACGTTTCCACAGAACTATTTTCATCTCCTTTTAAATACGATCCAGTGTTCACTCAAAAGTCTTCATGCAGGTGTTCTTAGTAATTCAAGACTGTTTCATGCATTTATTCCGGTGTTTTGATCACCCCATTTGTTGTGGGGGAGAGGACATTTTGATCAGAGTGGCATGTTTCGTGCAGTCTCATTGCAGTGTCATTAGCCCTCCCAGGCCACTGTCTGTTGTCTGCTGGTGTCATCAAATTCCAACAAGGCCTCAGAGTTAGGTGAAGAGAGGCACAGTTAGAAAGGTAGCCGCGTTCCTGAACTGCTCTGGAATAGCCACCTTCTTTGAAGGGAATGGAACACAGCACCACTCATCAGAATCCAGCCTGAGAAAACTTTCTTGTCTTTGGGGGACAAGGGCTAAATCAGATAGCCTCGACAAGACGCTCATATCTTTGGGGTTCTTTACACATCCGAAGACTAAGGCAATTGGGTTAGATGATAGTTTATGTCTCATCAAAACTGTAAACAACAATGGCATTATTCAGTGTCTGGATCTCTGGATTGAGGAGGTACATGTGGGATGTCAAATTCTTACAGATCTTCAGTTTAGTGGGGTAACTGCATTATCTCAGTGCCTATGTAGAGCCTCACAGCACTTCAGAATCACCTGTGGGGTTTGTAAAAGAGTCACATGCCCAGGTCTTACTCCAAAAGTGATTTGATTTCTATTTGCCTGGAGGCCAGGCATTGCTCTCTTTACAAAGCTCCTCAGATGATTCTAAACTGTAGCCCAAGCTGAGTACCTCTAGGGGACAGTAATTCAGTATTTTATATTGGTGAAATATGAAGTGGCTTAATCTGTTGCCAAATGCTTCTGAAGTCAATATAAAGTTCAAATAAAATTTATGTCAAGCACAAGTGGCTGCTGACTTTTGATGGGTCAAAGCTGAGTGTTGAGTGTGCAGTGAGGGCTACACTGGCCAGGTGTGAGGAATTACATAGTCCCTCAGAACAGCTGCTCTTCCAGCTGCTTGTTTCTTCCTCTTCCTCCCAGCTTGAGGGTTGAAATGTCAAATTTTTACCTACCTAAATGTCTGTCAAGTGAGAGAAACAAATAAAGTTTTGCTCAAGAATAGTCAGCCTTGTGACCAGACCTTGAAACCCATGGTACCCCAGGGGAAATCTGCCTATGTCAGTCCTTCTGAAATGGTATTTTTTGGACACCAGACCTATTGAAGAACTGGACGTAGCCACAGACTCTCTCCTCACACTTTCCAATTTTTAACAACTTAATGGAGATATAATTCACATACCGAACAATCACTTAATCAAGTGAAAGCAATTCAATGGTTTTTAGTTCACAGGTTTGTGCAACCATCACCCAGTCAATGTTAGAACATTTTTGTCTTAGTCTGTTTGGGTTGCTATAACAAAATTCCATGGACTACGTGGCTTATAAAAAGAAATGTATTTCTCACAGTTCTGGAGGCCGGAAGTCCAAGATCAGGCTGCCAGCATGAGCAGGTGAAGGGCCTCTCCCAAGTTGCAGACTTCCGATATCCTCACGTTCTGGGACTCTTGCGATTCCACATGTTGTCTGGAATCGGCTTGTCACTTCCACAAAGAAGTCAGCTGAGAGTGTGAAAAATTCACATTAAACCTGTAGGTCAGTTTAGCAAGTATTGCCACCCTAACAATGTTAGCAAGTCTTCTGATTCGTGAACATGGAATGTTTCTCTATTTATTTATATTTTCTTTAAAAATCAAAACTTTTAAAAATGAATAATTAGAATTCTGTGTTTACTGATCGAAATTGAAATTTACTTTACTCAAATATAAAATAATTGTTTTTCTGTCTATAAATTTCTGATATTTTAAGCTTTCTCAATTCTTTTATAATTTTTATAGGGGTTTAAATATTTTGTTTTATGTTGTCTTTAATGATTGTTTTATTGTTATTAGGATTGACATTCTTATTGTGATAAAACTAGTATATAAGATTATATCTATTTAAAGTTCACAACATTATAATTCGATATTTGTGCACACTGCATGGCATTTATCATTATACGTCTAGTCACCACCCGTCACCATATAATTGCTCCCCCTCACCCTTTTGCCCTTCCACCAGCCCTCTTCCCCTGGGTGTTCTCTGTATCCATGAGTTTGTTTTTGTTTTGTTCTGTTTGTATGTTGTGTTCAGATTTTTTTTCAGATCCCGTTCATGGGTAAAATCAAATAGCCTTTGTCTTTCTTTGATAGAACTACAGATCTCCTGCCCATTTTTTAAAACTGTGTTATTTGTCTTTATGGTAATTGGTTGTGTGTGATCTTTACATATTTTGGATATTAACCTCTTATCAAATATATGATTTGCAAATATCTTCTCCCTTTAGTAGGTTTCCTTTTCATTTTGTTGGTGGTTTTCTTCACTGTGCAGAAGCTTTTTAGTTTGCTGTAGTTCCATTTCTTTATTTTTGCTTCATTTCCCTTCCTTTGGAGTCATCTGAAAAAATATTGCCATAACTAATGTTAAGGAGCTTACTGCATATGTTTTTTCTAAGAACTTTATGGCTCAGGTCTTACAGTCAAGTTTTTAACCCATTTTTAGTTAATTTTTTGTATAATATAAGATAGTGGTCTAGTTTTATTCTTTTGCATGTAGCTGTCCAGTTATCCCAATACCATTCACTGCAGACATTGTCCTTCCCCCATTGTATACTTTTGGCACCTTTGTCCTAAATTATTTGTACATATACGTGTGGAGAATCACTTCTTAGCCTTTTGGGTAAGGGCCAGTGTACATAAATGTGTGGGTTTATTTCTGGGCTCTTAAATATATTTCAGTGATTTTTATGTCTGTTTTGAAGTCAATACCATACTGTTTTGATTGCTTATATCTTTGTAGTACAATTTGATGTCAGAGAGTATGACACCTCCAGCTTTGTTCTTCTTTCTTAAGATTGCTGTGGCCATTTGGGGTCTTTTGTGATTCCATGAAAGTTTTAGAATTACTTATTCTAGTTCTGTGAACAAAGCCATTGCAATTTTGATAAGGATGACATTGAATTCATAGATTGCATTGGGTATATGAACTTTTTAAGTGTATTCACTCTTCCAACCATGAATATAAAATGTCTTGAATGTCTTTCCATTTATTCATGTCTTCTTCAATTTTTTTAATAATGTCTTAAAGGTATTAGTGTACAGTTCTTTCATTTCCTTAGTTAAATTTATTCCTAAGTGCGTTATTGTTTTTGACGGAATTTCTAACAGTTTTTGGTAAAGTCCCTAGTATTTTAATTTTTTAATTAAATTATACTTAATATACAATATTATATACTAGTTTCAGGTATATAAAATAGTGATTCAACATTTATATACTTTATAAAGTGATCAATAAATCTAGTACAGAATTTTCTATATTATGTCATCTGCAAATACTAACAATTTTACTTCTTTCTTTCTTTCTAATTTTGAAGTCATTTTTTTTCTTGTCTAATTGCTGTGGGTAGGACTTCTAATACTATGTTGAACAACACTGGCCAGAGTAAACCTGGTTTTGTTCCTGATCTTAAAGGAAACTCCAGTTTTCCCCTGGAGTGTAATGTTGGCTGTGGGTTTGTCATATACGGCTTTTACTATGTTGACGTACGTTCCCTCCATCCCCACTTTGTTGAGAGTTTTTATCATAAAGGATGTTGAACTTTGTCAAAATTTTTTGAATCTATTGAGATCATTGTATGATTTTTATCCATTTAATTAATAAGGTTTATCACATTGATTTATTTTTTGTCACTGATTCAATCTCCTTGCCAGTAATTGGTCCATTCAGATTTACTATTTCTTCATGGTTCAGTCATGAGAGATGGTATGTTTCTGAATTTATTTATTGTTTATAGTATCATTATTTATAGTAGTGTTTCATGAATCTTTTATATTTCTGTGATGTCAGTTGTAACTTCTTTCATTTCTGATTTTTAAAAATATTTTACTTGTTTATTTTTAGAGAGAGGGGAAGGGAGGAAGAAAGAGAGGGATGAAATCACCCATGTGAGAGAGAAACATCGATTGGCTGTCTTTGCACATGCCGGGGACCAAACCCACAACCCAGCCGTGTGTGCTGATTAGACATTGAACTGGCGTCCTTTCTCTTTGTGGGATAATGCCCAAGAACTGAGCCACATTCGTCAGGGCTCATTTCTGATTTTTTAAATTTGAACTTTGTCTCTTCTTTCTTAGTGAATCTTGCTATGTGTCTGCCAGTCTTTTCAAAGGTCTTAGTTTCATTGATCTTTTCTATTTTTTTCAGGTTCTATTTCATTTATTTCTCCTCTGATCTTCATTATTTCCTTCCTTCTCCTAATTTTGGGCTTTATTTTTTCTACTTTTCTAGTTCCTTTAAGTATAACATTATATTCTTTGGGATTTTTCTTGTTTCTTGAGGTCAGTATTTATCCCTGTGAATGTCCTTCTTACAACTGATTTTGCTGCATCCCATAGATTCTGTAATGTTGTACTTGCATTTTCATTTATCTCAAGATATTTTTTAATTCCTCCTTCGATTTTTTTGTTGACCCATTAGTTGTTTAGTCACCACATATTTGTGATATATTCCAGTTTTCTTTCTATGACTGATTACTAGCTTCATACTATTTTTGTCTAAGAAGATGCTTAATATGATTTGAATCTTACATTTATTGAAATTTGTTTTGTGGCATAACATATGATGTGCCCTATAAAAGTTACATGTGCACTGGAGAAGAATGTATTTTACTGATTTTGGTTGTTATGTCCTGTGTGTGTAATATATATATTATATATAATATATATGTACATACACACACACACATACACACACAGAACATACCATCCAATATCAGTAATATACATTTGGATCATCTGATTGACTGTGTCATTTAAGGCTGGTATTTTCTTATTGATTTTCTGTGTGGATGGTCTATCCATTGAGGTAGGTGGGGTGTTAGAGTCCCTTGATATTATCCTATTACTTTCAATTTTTCATTTTAAGTCTGTTACTATTTGCTTTTATAGTTTGGCTCCTATGTTGAGTACATATGTATTTACAGATGTTACATCTTCCTGTTTGATCCCTTTATAACTAAGTACACCCTTCTTTGTCTTTGATTGCAGTCTCTGCTCTACAGTCTGCTTTGTCTTGTATGAGTACAGCCACACCAACTTCCTTTCTATTTCCATTTGCATGGAACATCACATTCCACGCCTTTACTTTCAGGATGTGTGCAATTAAAGAGGTGAGTCTCTTGTAGGAAGTACTGAGGTGAGTCTTTTTTAATATCCATAAGTAACGCTGTCTGTCTTGATTAGAGTATTAGTTCATTTAGTTTTACAGTAATTATTGATAAATATGTACTTATTGCTATTTTGTTAATTATTTTCTGAATGTTTTTGTAGTTCATCTCTGTTTCTTCTTTTTTTACTCTCTTCTCTAGTGATTTGATGGCTTCTTTAGTGTTATGTTTAGATTCCTTTACCATTTTCTTTTTTTGTATCTACTTTTTTGTATGTATAAGTTTTTGCTTTGTGGTTACCATGAGGTTCACATATAGCATCCCATGTATATAACAGTCTATTTTAAACTGATAGTAACTTAAATTTGAACGTATTCCAAAGCTTT
>VMDR010026085.1:0-14173 GCA_007922815.1 Macrotus californicus
GGAAGAAATTACAAGAATAGACGGAAAGGTGGTACACGATTCCTCAGTTCTCAAGCAAGACAGAGATTTTTCTATAAAATGTCTGTACTGTCACATGCAGTCAGCATGGTTTTGGGACCAAATATCATGTGAGAACAGCTGGAACTTGCCTTTCCTTATAGTGATTGAGGTCATACCCACCAGAGAAGTGCAGTGAGGTAAAGCTCAGAAGAGAAATCTGTTTATAGACCATTATTAGAATAACTTTATCATCATTGTTATCATTATTATCACTATCCAGATTTCACCTCCAATCCAGGGAATAGTATTAGAAGTGAAAAAGGAATTAGATGGTAAAAGAAGCATTAGCTTCATTTGAGAGTATACAGGAGTATACGGACTACCTGACTGTACTATGGGCCTTTTCATCTCCCAATGAAAGTTACCCAGAAAGATGCCAACACAGACTTGGTAAGAGGACATTAGATTCTATACAACCAGTGAAGGCTGTGCCTCTCCTTCCAAACTCACACAATTCTTAAACCAACATTAGCTTGATGCTAACAACCCCTTTCCAAAAATGAATAATATCCACAAAGGATTCAGCATGCCTTTTTACACAAGTTTTTTTAAAAAGGAAGCAAACAAATTCAGAAGATATTTGTCAAATATCTGCTCTATGTGAAGCCTGTACTCTACTGGGCATGTACAAAAGTATATAAGATGTGATAAAAATTCTTATAAGCTGTGCTATAGGAATTGATATTTTTGTTGTGAGCAACTGATAATTCTGGAAGGTTTCAAGCAGAATAATCAATTTAATAACAGTGTGGTGTTTAGATAAATACTGACAAAGAATAGAGACATACAAACCTGTGTCAGAATATCCAGGTGGCACTGAATATGTATATAATCCATGCTAGTGACATGAGAAAGGAGAAACATTTGAGGAAAGAGAAAACATAAAAATATACTCAGTACACACTATGTCCTCTACTCTTAATATGTTACGTCAAGTAATTCTTACGACATCCTATTAGTTAGAGGTTACGTCCATTGTATATACAAGGGGATGGCGTTACAAAGATTTTACTTGTCGTGTTAAAGAGAACACAAGTTGTAAGTGGAGAAACCAGAATTTTGAACTAACCTGAATGCATCTCTAAAACTGTTATTACATTCTTGAGAATAAGAGATACAGTTTTGAAATACATTGAATTCTTTTCTGATTTTATTTGAGGTTTAAGCAAGAGACAAGAGAAAAAGTTAACTGTATAATTGGTATGGTGGGTTCTGTGTCATTTACCAAGATAGAGGCATAGAGGAAGAAAAGTCTGTTTTAGGGTTAAAAATATTAAGTTTGTGAAGAGTAAGCTTCAGATGTTCATAGAGCTTGAAAGTAAAGATTTCTACAATTATGCTGAAAATATGTGAATGATATTTAAGAGAGATTTTATTAGATCTTCTAGAAGGTAGGTTTATATTTAGTCCACCTTTGTGTATTCCTAGTACCTTGCAAATGAATATAGTTTGGAGTACAACTGGTTGCAAACCCTTGGAAATCGTGAGAATGTCTATAAACAGAAAGAAAAAGGCTTGGAACAGAGGGGCTAAGGACAGAATTCAAAAGAGCAGTAAGGAGAAATCTGAAAAATGCAGTACTGCAAAATGTACCAAAAATCCAAAATTAAATGGCATTAAAATCCGTGAAATGTCACAAAAAGATCAAGTGGATGAGATTTTAGGAGATACCATTTAATTGACTGTCTTTAACGTGTAATAAGCATGTCACATAAGTAAATATAACATTTTAATGTTCCAAAATTCCAAAACTACAAATACTGGAGTGTGTCGAAGTAGTTGGCAGGATGGAAAGTCATTGAAATGGAGAGGAAGGTTAGAGGTAGTAAAGCCAATGTAAATCCACACAAAATATTTTCAAATATTTTAGTCATGGCTCTGACTGCACTTGAGTTGTGAAGGGTGTGCTCACTTAGAGTACACAAGACCTTTGAGACTTGTACAAAGTTGGCTGTAACAGAAATAAATTATTTCTGTAGAAAATAATTTGCTCTGTGAAGCAGCTGTGACTGAATAAACCTGTGGTTCATAAGACAACAAAGATATCTATTTGAATCCAATTCTGCTCTTTTGAATTAAAATACATGCTCCGCATAATTACAAATGCTCCTCGACTCATGATGCAGCACCTCCTGATAAACCTCAAAATATTAAAGTGGAAAATGCACTCAATATACCTAACCTACTGAACATTATAACTTAGCCTAGCTGGTCTTGCACATGCTCAGAATGCTTGCATATTAGCCTACAGTCGGGCCAAATCACCAAACACAAGGAGCACACTATGGAGGATCGGCTGTTACCCTGGTGAGCACGTGGCTGGAGAGAGCAGTGGCTCCCTTGCCGATGCACTGCATCACAAGGAAATATCACACCACATATCAATAACTGAGGAAAAGATGAAAATTCAAAATTTACAGTATGGTTTATACTGAAGGCAAATTGCCTTTGCATCATTGGAAAGTCAAAAAAAATTTAAGTCAAATTATTATAAATTGGGGGTTGTCTTTATGTAGCTTTAAAAAGTAATATGGCATCTGTGCCAAAAGACTGTGTTACATATTAAATGGCTATCTATTTTATGTACAAAATATAAAAATAATTAAATGCTTGAAATATTGTTAAAGTGACAAATTAATTTGTTTTCAAGTTTGAAAAAAGTTGACAATCTGGGAAGTCTCTCTGGACTATGTTCCTCTGTGTCTGCCACATTGTTTTCCAGGCTGTGCTTAGTTTTCTCAAAATATGTTGCTTCTTAAAGGAGCCAGTCCCTGGTGTTACCTGTTGACTTGGATGCTCTCTAAAGCAGAGATAAAGCTCTTTCTTATCTTAGTGTTTCTCAACATTTTTTTCTAATCAACTCCATAAACTATTAATATCACAAACATACTATTTGTTCTATATAAATATCTGTGTGTTATATATTTAAAAGAATAAGATTATTTTACCCTCATTCCAGAAGAATTTTTATCCCATTAGGAGTGATCTTGTGTGATAGAGAATGCATATATCTCATTCAAAATAAACAATGTGTGATGCCTTGATGAAGGCGGTTATTAAGAAAGCTATAACATTATTTAATATTCATAGCTGTTTTGTTTTGAAGGAGCAAAGTGAGATGTCATCTTGAGCAAATATGACATAACAAGGAAAAGAACAAACTTCCACATAGTTTCCCCATTTAGAAATGTTGGTTTAAATACTGAATCAGATGCATGATTATGAAATGCAAAGTGTTATGAAATGTAGCCATATTTGCAGAAGTTTAAGCAGAGTTATATGCATTTTTATAAACATGAGAGATCTAAAATAAAATAAGCAAATTTTTTTTTTCAAAACGTATTTATTGAACACTGAACATTCAGTTGCGGCTGTAATGGAAACAGGCCTGACCTCTAGGAGACCATTGCCTAAAGGGTAAAGAGTCCTTCAAATCAGGTTAGTAAAGGTCAAGTTCAAAGGTATAGAAAACTATGAATATTTAAATGTAAAGTGCCCACATGCAGACCAGTTGGCACAGGGGACAGCTGGCAAGCTATAACAAGTCCATGGACATGGGCAGGTTCCAGATCCTGTGCTGCCAGAAGTGAAGAGAAACAGGCATAAAATCTGTTCCACATAGAAAAGCAGTTGGCAAACGTCAAATGAAATCAGTAAGTAGTGAAGATTTCCACAAGGCAGGCTGGGCTATATCCAGGCATTTTATTTTTAAAGATGGAAGGAACAGTTATGGGGAAAACCAGTACTAGTGAAAGAGAAGTAAGTCTAGCCAAAGCTTGAGGAATAAAGCAGCTGAACCCGGCAGAGGGCCTGAGTTAATGGCAGTGGAGACCTAAAGGAAGTGAGTTTAAGCATTAGGTGTCTGCGAACTAAAGAAACACAAGAGGAAACAGAGAGGAAAGATGCACGTGGCACTAGCAACAGCATATCAACCGCTAATAGAAGATAGACACTCTCTTCCTTTAGCTCTTGTTGGTTTCCTAGAACAAAGCACCTGTGAACAGGGGTAATAACAGATCACCAGAAAGGCAAGCCATTGATTGTAGCAACAACTTTAAGTCTTTTCTGGAGTCCCAAATTCCCACTTCCTTTGCCATTCTGTTCTGTCAGTCCCCAACACTGAGTCACTCCTTTCGGTTTTTCAGTAATTGTTCTCAAACTTAACAACATTGCTGGGGGCAGGGGGAGTAATTATATTGGCATGTAATACTAAGGATCAATTTTAAGCAGACTATCTAATTTCCCAATATAGGATAAATTCTCTCATTTAACTGCTAACCCAAGCGTAAACCTAAAGTCAGAAACTCATTTTATATATTTCACAGTACCCCGTATTTCAGGTTCTTTTGTAATAATTATCTTACTCCTAATAGATGTTTCATATCTCTCTTTGGTAAATGTCAGCCTCTTGAGGGCAGGGGCAGGACCTCTCTGGTTAACACTACTTCCCCAACACCTAGCACAGTGCCTGGAGCACACAAACACTCAACTGAGGAATGAGGGTTTGCACAGACAGAAGGGAGTGACATTGGAAGAGGGAAGAAGAGAGACCGGCCGAGAAGGAGGCAGAAGGAAGAAAACAAGGAGAAAAAGTGTTTTCCTCTGGTGTGTAAGTAAAAGTTTCATTAATTTCTCAGAATTGCAACTTAGGGGGGTTGTTCTTACCTGACAAATAAATACTGGTATTAAAAAATATGTATTCAGACTTCTTTTTATACATTCTAAATGTGTCTTATTACCAGATCTACGTTACAAAGAATTATTTAATAACATTAATGTATCAAAGCCTGTTTAATTATTTATTTGAGAATTAAAGAAAATATCTGGTTAGATGTTATACTTTTTCTTACCAATTGTAAAAATTTTAAGAAACATCTCCAAGAATATAATGATTTAATAAACGTCAGAAACTTTGCAAGCAATAATTAATGCCATTGTAACAAACAAAACAGACAAATAAACACACCTATCAGAGAATAAACATTTAATGAAGAAATACCATTAAAATAATAATATTCTTTAGGACCATAAATATAATGCCATCTTCTAAAACTATTCTACATGTTTTGGATAAACTATCTTATAAAGTGTTATAAAGAGCACTTACTGCTATAAAGAAAGCTGACTTCAAAAAGCTCTTAGAAGCTCTGTTACATCTCGTATTCTGAGTCCACCCTCTACCTAGCCCACCCCATGTGATCCAGCACTGCAGCCAGCAGGGTCCTGTAGGACATGCATCCTCAGCCAGTGAGGCGTGTTCTCACCATCTTCATTTGGAACTTAGAATATAATTTCAACATACAGAAAAGCATTCATCAATAATATATAAATATATATATTTAAGGATTAATTAGATATCTGTGGCTTAACTTCGATGTACTAATCAATATTAAATATTTTAAGAAATGGATTCAAAGTTTCAAAGATCAATTTACCAATGAATTTTTGGCAGAAAGACTTTCTCAAATGAGCTACACTCATAGTTTCCTAAAATATATTTCTTCACACTTCATGACAGCCTCATTAAACTCAACACACTACTGCTGCTTCAAAGAAGATGCTAACTCTCGGTGATTTTGGCAAGGCTTTGCAATATTCTAAGCCAGCTTGCAAAGCCTCAAACATGTGTACATATCTGTGCTTAGGCAGCCTTAACTTAGATCCTTTAAACCTGTTTTAGACTCATATTGCTTTTGCTGCATGTTGGAGTACCTACAATAAAAAACAAATCTCTGGCCAACTCTGAGCAAAAATTCTTCTAGGCTCTCTTTCTTTAGCCACTGTGCCAGGCCCCTTAGGGTATCCAGGCGCTTTAATGGCTGTTGCACCAGACAGGTTTTAGGAAACGTATTCTCGGTATCATCGATTTTTTTCTAGAACTGTCTTTGCTTTGCCTCTTGTTTTTGTGGGCCTATTTGATAATACCTAATGTATTAAAAATATAATCTATTTTGTAGGTAGTTTTATGGAGCAGGGACCTCAAGCAAAGTTTAGCTTCCTTTTTGAAACGCTAAGCAGTTTTTCTGATATGATACAGAGAACTAGAGAACCTGCTAGGAGCTTTTGTTCAAGTATCACTTTCTTAAATAAAATGATACCTATGGCTAAAACAGATGTAGCAAATTAAAAATCAACTTAATGACATTGTTATTCTTTACATATTTTCTATTGTACAACAATAACATTTCAGATAAAAATTTTATGGAGAAAGATAATCATTTCTTTAAAATTTAATTTTTTAAGAAAGGAAATGTGAAGTCTAAATCAGGAGAAGTCAGATTTGAATACTATTATGCTTATGTAATGTCAAAAATATTTTATTCCTTATATCTATTGCATTTGTTTCCTATTTTCTTAAAAAATCGGATGTAGGAATTCTGATGGAGTTTTGTTTGATACAATTACATAAATTCCTTATAAATATATTATTAGAGATACTTCTTTTTAAAAAGAGAAATTTAGCCCTCATCAGTGTGGCTCAGTTGGTTGGAGCATCATCCCATAAACCAAAAGGTCACGGGTTTGATTCCTGGTCAGGGCACATGCCCAGACTGTGAGTTCGGAGCTTGGTCTAGGCACATATGAGAGGAGGCAACTGACCAATGTGTCTCTCTCACATTAGTGTTTTTCCTTTCTCTCACCATTCACTCCCTTTTTCTCTCTCTAAAAATCAATAAGAATGTCCTCAAATGAAAATAAAAAAAAAGAAAGAGAAAACTATTGGGTTGGCCAAAAAGTCTATTTAGTTTTTTCCATAAAAATAAAAGACATATCTTTCATTTTCACTAATAACTTTATTGATTTGAATATTTTGAGTATGTTGGCCATTTCCTGCTATTGGCTTCTAGTGGGTAGAGAGGCCAGGGATGCTGCTAAACATCTTCCAATGCATGAGACAGCCCCACAGCAAAGAATTATTTGGCCAAAATGTCAATAGTACCAAGAAACTTTGCAAACCATTTTTGACATATTCAGTCAGTAACAGCACCTTCTCCATACACTGCACAAATCTTTTCTTGCATTTCAGTTGAGTTTTTACCTTTCTTGAAATAACACATCATAATATGCTAAAAATATTTGTATCTTTCTCCATCCTCAATATTAAAATCGCTACACAAAAATTCACCAATTTTGATTATTTTTAATACATACTGATATGACAGCTGTCACAATACAATCTAACAAAATTGTTTTGAATGAAGTTAATGACGGCTAACCATCATAGAGAATAAACTAAACAGACTTTTTTGGCCAACCCAATCTATTTGGTTAGCCTTAGTTTAACATACTTGGAACGACTGTTCTGGATAAACACATCTCTCTGATGCCTCCAATAAGGAGATAGGAAAATGGTACTATATGGCTGAAAGCACAGCTCTCACAATTTCCATCTAGAGTACCTGAAGGCAGTGTGGTATGATGATGAAAAGAGCCTTCATCGGGTAGTAGCCTAGCCTTGTCTCTAACGGCTTGGGTAACTTTAGAAAAATCATTTAAACTTTCTAAACCTCAATTTTCTTATTTACAACATAATGTTAATGCTATATTAGAGTGACTGAGAAACATCATTGAAACGGTCTGCACTAATTATGATCTATTAATATATAATAAATACCAGCTTCGTTTTTCTTGAGTTATTATACTTATTTCCTGGAATGCTATGTATGTTTTGTTGCTAACAATAAAGTACAAGCCATTGTTACTCCGTTTTTGTTCAACACACACACACACACTTACACACACAAAATATACTCTAAGTAGCCACAGGAGTTTTTCTCTCTGCTGAAGTGTCTGCCAAAGTACTCACCTTCTGTTTAGTTTCCTTTCTTATCTTTAGAGAAATAGTAACTACTTAACTTTAAATCAGTAAGTCATAACATAAAAATTATTTAATTTTTAGCTTCCATACCTCTTTAAATGTTATCAGTGTTTAAATGTGTTAAATATCTGGCTGAAAAACTGAGGACAAAGTATGACTCATTATTTTATATTGAATTTTGCTGCAGTATCTTAAAGCATTTGACATATAGACTGATTTATCTTTGAGATCCCTACTTTCAAACTTTATCATAGGTTATTAGAAACTCATACCTAATAGGTTGTTGAGAATAGAGAACAATTTTTGTACTAGAATACCAGGTAGCAAAAAGCCATGGAAAGTATGGTATATTTATCAAAACAATAAGGATAGGCTGATACAATGGGCTTTTTAACTGAGTGAAGGAGTATTAAAAATGCTACTCAGATTCATGACTTTTTAAGTTAAAGAATGTAAATAGAAAATGTTGCCAAACTATCTTGGTACATATGTTGAGGTCTGTCCAGAAAATTCCAGCCATTGTTAATGTAATGAAAATGGTTTGTGCAGCATCGATGTAACCTGGCAGCCAAAGCGAGTGGATTGCAATGCGCATGCGTGAACAATGATGACTTCACTGTACTGGTCAGTGGGGGTGGTAGATGCCACTGAGTGTGTGGCCATCACATTCAAAATGTCTGAGCGAGTAGAGCAACAAATGTGCATCACATTTTGTGTTAAACCTGAGGAAACTATTCAGATGACTCAGAAGGCTTTTGGGGACTATACAATGAGTGCAGCACAAATAAAAAGTGTGGCACAAACTCTTCAAAGACAGTCAAGAATCTTTGAAAGTGATCCATGTTCTGGAAGGCTGGCAACAAGCAGAACACCTGAAAATGTTGAACGTGTGCAGACTGAAATCAACAAAGATCAGTGACTGACAGTGAGAGAACTAGAAACTGATCTGGGGATTCCAAAACCTACTGTATCTGAGATTTTGATGCAGGATCTTAAGATGAAATGTATCTTAGCAAAATTCATTCCATAGCTTCTGCTACCAGAGCAGAAGGAACATGATGCTGCAGTTGCTAAGGACTTGATTCAAACCGCTACCAATGAACCAGATTTTCTCAAGAAGGTCATAACTGGAGATGAATCCTGAATCTATGGGTATGGTCTGGAAACGAAGGCCCAGTCATCCCGATGGAAGTTGCCTGGTTCTACACACACGAAGAAGGCACTGCAAAGTTGTGGTAACATCAAGACCGTGTTAACTGTGTTTTTTGATTTCCCAGGTGTTGTCCATCTGAGTGTGCCCCTCCAGTCCAAAAAACTATAAGGAATACCACCTCAATGTTCTTCGTCAGTTGAGAGATGCAATATGACAAAAAGGACCACAGCTGTGGGCAACTGAGGATTAGCAGCTTCATCACGACAATGAGCCGCCCATGCATCACGTCTTGTGCAAAGTTTTTCTGGTGAAACATCAAATCACCCAGGTGACTCAGCCCCTCTACAGCCCAGATTTGGCACCCTATGACTTGTGCCTTTTTCCAAAACTAAAATCACCTTTGAAAGGGAAGAGATTGCAGACTGTCAATGAGATTCAGGCAAATACAATGGGATAACTCATGGAAATCCCAACAAAGGATTTACAGAGTGTTTTGATCAGCAGAAGAGACACTGGGAGAACTGTGTGAGATCCTAAGGTGCCTACTTTGAAGAGAACTGAAGCCTCATTGTCCTATGTACAGTGTTTCTTGTAACTTCTTCAGTAAATATCTCTATTTTTCATATTACATGGCTGGATACTCTCTGGACAGACCTCACTAACTATGATAAAGCTGAACTTATAAATTAGACACATTAAAGATTAACAATAATTAATAATAAATCAGAACAATTATCACAATATATTGAATACTTTAATAAAAGTTTTGTGAATGCCTTCGGGGCCATTATAAACTAAACTAAGGGTTAATTGTATACAAGCACTGGACCTGATAACCTGGATTGCTACTAAGTGACTAATGGGTGGGTAGCACATACTGTGTAGATAGAATAGACAAAGGAATGATTCACATCCTTGGCAGACAGAGCAGAACTAGGGGAGATTTCATCATGGTACTCAGTACAACACACCATTAAGACTTTTTTTTCCTGGAACTTTCACTTAATATTTTCAGACCTACTATAGTAGGGATGTCTCCAATTTAGGTCAAGATAGGTGGGCAATGGCATAGTAGTGCTAATCTTTGTAAAGCTAGTTATTCTAAGGCCCTATAAATGAATTGTGTTTATTTTAGACTATCCTTTTATAAAAAAACACATTAATTAGAGGATTTTTTACAAAGAAAGCTACCATAGACAAAGTGAATACACGTGACAGGATGAGAGGTTATATGCTGTGCCTAAGGAAAAATGATTAAATATCTATAACACATCAGTAAAAGGACAGCAACCTCAATGTAAAAGTGGGCAACAGATACATACAATAAAACACATGTCAAAGACCATGAACACACGAATAGATGATAAACATGCAATGATGGCACAAATGAAAATGATACACATATGTGTTTGTTGGGGATCATCTGAAATATGGAGGATGCCAAGTGTCAAAGAATATTTTCCAGTTGGTGGGAGTTCAAAGTGGTGCAGCCATTTTGGGGACTATGTTGGTGCCAATTAGACACACTAAGTGTGTATACCCCACACACAACCAGAGTGGGCTCCCTGATATTCTGAATACTAAAAGTATGCAATTTTGGCCATATTTTCTATATTTAATATTATCTTTATATATATACATGTGTGTATATATGTATTATATATAATGTATGATACATAATACATACATACATATATATATATATAAATACATATATATTTTTTTACTATTCCTGAGGGTAAAGAGGGCAGGCATGTTCTTAAGAATATGTTGATTTCTGTCTTCTCTTCTCCCCTTTTGACCTCTTATCCTAATTACCTTGTCATTTGACAGCGGCATATGCATGATTCCTGAACATATCTTATTTCAAATGTATTTCTCTGCCTTAACATTTGCTTTTGTGTCCTGCAACTTGAGATGCTCACCTGAATGTGGATTTCTGCTCTAAGATGACCAACTGTCTGGGTATTTTTCCTCATTTCAATAGGACTGATCTCTACCTAGTCTTTTTTCAAACATGGCTGTCACCTTATTCATTAGAAACATACAAAAAGAAAGGCTTTTTGTAAGTGCATACATTTGAGAGGCTCAAATCAGAGATGTCTAGTTGGACTGATTAGTATGAAAGTGGAACCATGGGCTCTAGGATAAGGCACAGCAGCCAGCTGAGGTGTCTACAGCCTGTAACCATGTTTGTTCTCCCACGTATAAATGAACACTGGAATAAATAGAGATAGCTCCACATTGTGTGAAAACTGCATATGTACAATTATGGTTGCTGTTTTTTTAGAAAAGTACAAATAACAAGCACAAAATCATACATGAAAATGAATGCTCTTTTAGAATTAGAAAAATCACTACAAAGTCAAATTTCAGGAAATGTCTAGAAACTACCACAAACTTGAAAATACCCAAGAAAAGAGCACAAGGTTTGTAACAGTTAACTGCCTGACATACCACTCAAATGCATTTTTCTCTAAAGCTTTGGGTACACGATCTATGATTACTTCACATATTTCCAGGAGAGAGCTTCTGGTTTGACCAGACTTTAAAGAAAACCAAGTCCTCTGCTGAATATTTTTTCGCATGCAATTACTGAAACATTTTTCCAAAGGCTGGTGTCTGGCTTTGCACATTTCAAGGTTTTTTCTTTTTCCTCATATATTTTGAGAATGGAGATCTCAGAGCACTTCTATCTCAGTAAGATGTCTGGCTCTATATTTCTTCTCATGACCTAGTGTGTGGGCACAGAGGACGGAAGGGATATTTATGGAAGCCATTTGTATAACAGAATGGCTAACAATTATGATTTTAAAAAACAGTTATGAGCCACACAAATATATCCCACTAGCCCAAACTCAGCAGCACTTTCTTAGCTAGATCCCAGAAGTGCCAGAGGCCATGCCAAAACCACCCAAAAGAAAAGGAACTGCGTGAAAATAATTTAGAAGGTTAAAAACAAAAGACAGTGGTTTTAACCTCTTGCAATAAAAATGTCTTACTTTCCAAAACTGTGCAAAAAACATAAAATGAATACATTACTGGTGCATCTTACAGTGTAAATGAAGGGTTCTGAAGCTTAGGTGTTATTGCTTCACATTATAACTATTGATTAAATACAAAATGCAGTGTGCTTAATGCTGACATGGGAATGGGGAAACAATGACTCTAATAATGGAATTTCTAAGTGGCATAAATTTTTGTGTAGACTTTTTAATAACATTGAGAGTATTGATATTTTTAATGATTGTAACATCTGTGGACATTTAGGAATAGAAACCTATATTGTTCAGAAGGAGTAACTAGAATTTGGTAAGATAGAAAAATCACGTGCAGAGAGGAAAACTGACTGGGAAGGTAATTTCTGTGCTCTTTGGCTTTGACTTGGTGTATTGAATGAGACTGACCAGAGCGTATATAATCAGTAATGGAAGGAAAGTAAAATATGTAGAAGTTTAAAGAAAAGGGTTGATTGATAGCTCAAGTTTACTGACAAAGCAAAAAAGGGAAGAAATATAAAGCATAGGAGAAATGATCAACTGAATTTCAAGAAAAGAAACACTATCATTTCAATTAAAAGAATGCAAGAAGGATGAGGCTGATATAGATAGGATTATTCCTTATACTTGTTTATATTATAAATTGCTTTACAATTAAAAAGTATTACTTCGTGACCACAAAATATATGAGTACGTTTCTAAAAGGTAAATACAGAGGAATTGAACAGAGTATGCCTACTTTACTAATCAGTAATTTTAATACTAAGAGGTATATGAGGGGGAACCCTCCCCAAAAGACAGAATTATATTGTAGTACAGGCTTCTACCACTAGGTGAGTGTTCTAGGAACCCATCTGTTATCAGTGCACCAGTTGGTTTTGTAAGAGGCTGTATTGTGCTTCACTGGAATTTTTTGAAGGCTCTTTCAAAGTATTTGGCCATTTTATGATGGGTGATTTACGAGTGCACTTGTCTACACTGTACTGAGTGTTCAGCAGTTTTTGACCAAAAATGACATGATCCCCATGCTCTGTCCTCCCTATTACCTTGCTCATACCCTGAGTGACTTTTTTTTCATTTTCCTGGGTAAAAAGAAGTCCTCAAAGGAAAATGTTTTGCTGAAGTGGAAGAGGTAAAACAAAAACTACAGAAGCACTAAAAGGCATCAAAATAGATGAGTTCAAGAACTGTCTGAGCAGTGGGAAAAAATGTCTTGATAGGTGTATTGCATCAAATGCAGAGTACTTTAAAGGTGTCTGAAATTTAAACATGTAAAAATAAATACACAATTTTTATAAATAAATTCTCTGTTGGGGCCCCCCTCTTATTAGTACTTCAGTAATGCCTGCAACATTTTACCAACTTAACAAAGCTTTTGTGATGAGCACACATTAAAAACTGTAGAAAACTGTAGGTTCACATGCAGCTGTAAAAAACAATGCAGAGATGTCCCATGTACCCTTTACCCAGGTTTCCAGTGGTAACTCCTTACAGAACACTAGTACACTATTACAAGAAGGGTACGGACAGTACAAATACAGAACAATTCCATCAAAGCTAGGATTGCTCCTGTTGCTCTTTTACAGCCAAATTCACATCCCTTTTTAATTCTCTCTCCACCCCACTAACTCTCTTCTCCCTCTCCCACTGTAGTCCCCTAATCTCTGACAACAACTGGGTTGTTTTCCATTTCTATGAATTTGTCATCTTAATTGTGTTATACGAGTAGAGTAATGCAGCAAGTAACCTGTGGATATGAGCTGTTTGTTCTCAGCATAGTTACTTGGAGATTCATGTATGTTGTTGTATGTATCAGTAGTTTGCCCTTGTATTGCACAGTGCTGTTCTAATTTATGCATACATGCAATAGTTCAACAATTCACCCACTGAAAGTCACTTGGATGCTTCTGGTTTGGAATAAAAATACCATAAACATTTATGTGCAGTCCTTCTTTAAAAAATGCATGCATTCTTACACTCTGGAATAAATGCCCCACGGTGCAGTCGTGGCATTGTATGTGTGCACAGGTTCACTTTATAAAACCTTCTAATTTGCTCTTCAGAGTAGCTATGTCATTTTGCATTTCACCAGCAATGTTTGAGCAAGCTTCTTTGCACACCTGACAGCACCTATAGAAGTGC
>VMDR010026086.1:0-14171 GCA_007922815.1 Macrotus californicus
CAAATGATTTAAAATTAAACCTAGCAGACTAAAGGATGACTATCAAAAGCAGTATATTTCAGTTTCTATATAATGGTTTAACTTTTATATTAATTTTAAACATAATACAAAAAGACCAAAATAAAGGCTATAAAGAATACTCCATGAAAATGCTCTTACAGAATTTACAATGTGCATTTTAAAATACGTTAAAAATTAAAACTGTGTTTTTGAAAGGCTACGTCTGGCTTTGAAGCCACACTAACACATGCATTCCACCTTCCCTAGGGACAGTGGGCCATGGGAGAGCTCCACAGCTGACCTCTTACTGATGCCAACAGCGAGCAAGCACTTGCTCTGTCACCTGCCCTGGCTGAGCTTCGCCACAATCTTGGAAACTACGCACAATTTCTACCCCCTACTAACAAATAAAAACCGGAGGCACACAGAGTTTGAAAAACGTGCCCAAATGGCCCAGCTATCAAATTGGAGCCAGATTCCGCCTCACCCCCCTCGGCCAGTGCACTGCTCTGTCTCTGCCGGGGCAACGGAGGCCTGGAGAGACAACCTGGACAACCGGAAGACGAAAGGAGGGAAGAACGAATGAATGAATGGACAGATTCAATGACCTTTACCAAAGCAAAGGTCAACCTCTTCTTTTTCTAATTTTAAAAAATTAAAATAGCTTTACACTATAATTTTCTGGGGTCATCCATTTTATTTGGTCAGAGCAAATATTATAAAGGACTACTTCTTGCAATCAAGTAGCCAATAAGGCAATAAATGACACTAAACAGTGACTTCAGATTTGGGCTCTAGATGTCTGGCTTTCTACCTCCTTAGACTTGTGACCTGAGACAACTATACCTCTGAGACTTAACTTCTCTATCTGAAAGGACAACAGCTACACAACAGTAAAGTGTTGTGGGTTTACGGGGGATAAACATGGAGAGGACACACAGCACGTGGTAGCTGCACACAAAACATTAGTCCCGGCTAAAGTATGCCCAAAGGACAGAATGAACATATACTCAAACTGTAGCTGAAGGAGCCATAAGCGAGTTCATTTATAACCTGTTTTTAGTTTTCTGAGCCACAAAACTTCATGTACAGTAATATGCTTCTGATACTCCAGGGCTCAACTCTCTCTTATAAGCTGCTTCTCAAGCCTTCTCCCATAATTCCTCAAAATTGTCATAAACTCCAGGCAACTGTGAGAAGTAGGAGGATAGTACAATTAAGAGTCAGGAGATGATGTTTCTTCCTCTCTGATCTCCGCAACCCCCCCATAAAAACCAGAATTCACATATATTGTTGGCAAATCTGGGTGCATGAGGTCAAGTGCTGTTCAACAGAAACATAATGTGAACCACAAATGTTTGATTTTAAATTTTCAAGAGGCCACATTAAAAAATAAAAGTTAAACCAAATGAAATTAACTTGGTATTTTATTCAATACAAGATATCCAAAATACTATTATTTTACCATGTGATCAACATAAAAGAGGTACTAGTGAGATAACTTCTTTTTGCACTAAACTTCGCAGTCTAATAGTATCTCACACTTACGGTGCATCTGAGTCTACACCGGCCTCATTTCAAACGCTCTTTCCATATGTGGGTAGTTGCTGCCACAATGAATAGTTCAGGTCTAGAGATCACCAGACAGCTATAGTCACTTTTCATATAAAATGGTATAGGCCCCTTAACAGGTGTGCCAAGACAACAAAAATGGCCCAAATGAAAGAACAGATCAAAGCTCCAGAAAAATATAACTAAGTGACCAAGAGATAGCCAACCTATCAGATGCACAGTTCAAAACACTGGTAATCAGGATGCTCACAGACTTGGTTGAATTTGGTCACAAATTAGATGAATAAATGAAGGCTATGCTAAGTGAAATGAAGGCAAATGTACAGGGAACCAACAGTGATGGGAAGAAAACCGGGACTCAAATCAATGGTGTGGACCAGAAGGAAGAAACATTCAACCAGAACACAATGAAGAAACAAGAATTCAAAAAAATGAGGAGAGGCTTAGGAACCTCCAGGATGTCTTTAAACGTTCCAACATCCGAATCACAGGGGTACCAGAAGGAGAAGAGGAAGAGAGAGAAATTGAAAACTTATTTGAACAAATAATGAAGGAAAACTTCCCCAATATGGAAAAGGAAATAGACTTCCAGGGGGTCCAGGAAGCTCAGAGAGTGCTTGGAGAAATGAGTTTAAAAAGCTGATTTACTGTGTACTTTAAAAACATGTCCCTCTTCCCCCATGTTTTTAGCTTCTTTCCCCGAGCTCTTCCTTGAAATAATAACACTGTAGGAATATTTATTTGTAATACCACCTAAATATTCTGTAAAAGTTTTATCACAAGCAGCAGGATCTTGATGTAACTGAAATGAAGTAAAATAATCTTAAATGCTCATCATAGAGAATGTCACTTAATGCGAATCACCGGGACTATTTCCACTTGTATTACCTACTCGATATCTCACAATCTCTAGGAGATAAGTCACATCCCTGGGGCATTTTGCTTCCCTTCAATCTGGGCTAAACAGAGCAGACTGCTAGATCTCTGCAACGAGAAATGGTAATGCGACAGGAATTGGACGTCTGCAGGATGCAAACCGCAAAGATATTAAAGTATCCTCATGCGTTTTCCTGGTGATAGCTCCTGGGAGCTTCGTTTCTGAAATTTTGAAAACTTTTTTCCTCCAAAGTAATTTGTAAAAATGCATAACTTAAAGAGCAAATGCCCGTGTTTCATTGCTCCCATTTCCATTCTTCTCACTATTGGAATGGAGATTAAGTAAAACCCGACAGAAGAGATTTTGCAGCTAGAAATAAAAAACGAGACTAAACCGACAGCACTATTTGGTTTGGCCAGACATACTAATAGGGAAAATATAGCAGCCAAGAAAATATTCTGGAAGAAAGACAAATTTTAACATCAATTTCGATCGTGGTGTCACAAGAAAGGCATGCATTACCGAAGACTTTTCGGACCATCTCAGTTGGGGATACGGGAGAGAGAAGAAAGAAAACACATTTCAGTTGAAGGACGACCCCCACTTTCCATATGTATTATCACAGGAATTCATAAATTCTTACCATTCCCTCTGTCACCTGTGAGGAAGCAATTTTACAGGCTTCTCCTTATATACCTGGTGTTACATGACAGATTGGTCTAGTTAACTGTTCCCAGACAGGCCAGGCCATGGAAAGAGGCTTAGATGGGAAAATGGGCTACCCGCATGCCCCTCAGAAGGCGGAGAGGTATTGCGGGTGTAAAAGAGTTATTACAGGTGTGCAAGGGTCATTCCTGGTCTGAGGAAGAACAGAGCAGCAAATGAGCACAGTATCTGAAAGGACTAGGAACCAGGAAGGGAAAAGTATGAAGGAAAATTATCAGAATTAATGGGGATACTCTAACAATGTAGTGTCCTTTAGCGTCAAGAAGAGCTAAATTCCAGAAATTCCAAGAGACAGGCTCTCAGGAGGAAGTTTGCCAGCAAGGAGAGAGGCTTCAAAAACCCGGGTAGAATTCAGAGGCAGAACTTGGTCCAGGAGAAAGGGAGCAGTAATTCTAAGTAGTACTGGTGTCTTCCCAGACTAGGGATTGTTAGGCGGACCAGCTGTCTATGAACCCCAGATGAGCTTCGGAAGGCCGCCTAAAAAACGTTTAATCAGCTCCTCAAAACATCTACTAAACAGAAGTTAGCGATTCATTCTAAGGAGTTTAAGGACTTAGCTTTTTGGCAACCAGAACTTAAAGCTAAGGCTACAATCCCAAATAAAAGGTAAAAGTTAATTCCCTGAGCCTGCGTGTGACTTCCAGTTCCTCTCATCCCTCTAGCAGAAGGGCTGGTCTAGTGAACTGGCCAGGTGACGGGAAGGAAAGCTCGGCCCGGCCTCCGCTCCATCTCAGCTGCCCATCATCTTTAGGGGGTCACCGAAGGGTTCCTCTCAAGAAATAAATTTGGTCAAATATATTTTAAAATGAGTTTTTCCTTCCCTTTTTCCCATCACTTCCACTAAAACAGGAAGAGGGTACTCTCTTACTCTACGTAGATTTTTTTTTTTTTACAAACTGACACAGGAAGAAACTATGGCTTAAATGATACATTTGATTGCCTATATATTTTACTGTCCCTGTCCTCTCATGGGAACTGAGCATCACATATCCCAATGCAAGATGATCTTGACTACAGAACTTAGCTTTACCACCACAGCTGATGATGCCTCAGGAATTTGCTTACTTGGCCAATATTGGTAACATGGTAGGGTATTGCTTGGGAGGAAAATGCTGGGAAAATGGAGTAAGCTTGTAAAGACCAGCCACCTGTTCTTTTCTGTAATGTGGTTTACACTGGGGAACGCATTACTTTTTACACTGACTTAGGAAAATAAATGACTTCATTAGAAAATCAGACAGGCCCCAGCCTTGCAAGCAAGTGGGGTGGAACAAAGGAAAAAATGCAGCCTTCTGTTTTCTCGCTTTATGTAAAGCTTGGGTACATGGGTCACTTTAGCGCTGAGGTATGTTTGCTTAGGGTATATGTAATGTGCATCCTTTTATTTTCATTTCTTTCAAACCAATAGGCTACTTTTAGAACAGTTTCAGATTTACAGAAAAACTGAGCAGAAATTACACAGTTCCCATATAACTACCCCCTTGGCCCCCACCCAACACAGTTTTCCCTGTTATTAACATCTTGCATTCATGACATGCATTTGTTACAAGCGATAGTCCAATGCTGATGCATCATTACTCATTAAAGTCCATAGTTCACATTAGGGTTCACTCTTTGTGCTGTAACATTCTGTGGGTTCTCCCAAATGCATAATCACATTTATCCACCATTACAGCATCCTATACAATGGTTTTATTGCCCTAAAATTGTCCTGTGCTTCCTCTATTTGCCCCTTCCCCACTACCCCCTCCCTTTTTGTTTTTAAAAATTGCAATTTTCAACAGGAAAACACAGCAATTTTTTTCCCCACAGGATATATGGATCTTACTATTTTATAGGGAAATTAAAACTTACCGGTTCAACAAATTCAAACTTCTTCTTTTCTTGAACTTCTTGAATTTTAAAGACATATTCTAGCGATGCTTCATAGAAGTTTTGATGTTCCCGGTCAATTTGTGTATCTGCCTGAAGAGCACAAGAAGGCAAATCATGATACAGGGAGTGATGGTTGCTTGTTAGAGTGGGACTCAAATCCTGTTCTACTCTGAAATCTTGATTAAAAATTAAGTCCTGCCAAAAGTTTTTTTTTTTTAAGAACTCTTTTTTTTAAATTTTTTAAAAATATTTTATTTATTTATTTTTAGAGAGAGGGGGAGGGAGGGAGAAAAAGAAGGAGAGAAACATCAGTTTGTGGTTGCCTCTCGTGTGGACCCACTGGGGACCACACAATCCAGACATGTGCCCTGATTGGGAATCGAACCAGCGACCCTTTGGTTCACAGCCTGCACTCAATCCATTGAGCTACACCAGCCAGGGCCTGCCAAAAGTTTTAATATAGCAATTATGTTCCGCGAATAAAGAGACTAGGAAAACACAGTCCTTGCCCACAAGAGCTCATAGTATGTGGAGTGGGAGGAAAAAAAAACACAGAGTAAGCATACAACATTCAGCTCATTTAAATGAAAACATTACAGAAGAGGTTAATGAATGTATTTGAAAATCTATGAGATCATAGAAAAAGAGACTTACGTTCTGGGAGAAAATGCCAGTGGTTTTAGCTGAATTTTAAGATGAACAACTGGCAGCGACTAGTCAAAGATAAAAAAAGGGTCACTCTCATAAAAAATGTAAAGAGGCACGAAAGAGTTTGACAGTGTGTCAACAGCATAAATAAGTGGAGGGAAGTAGGGAGAACTAAGATCAGCATCACACTGTACAAGATCCTGAACACTGAATGGCAAATTTGGATTCGAACCGGAGACGTACTTGACAATATTAAGCAGCGAGCCACATCATTAGGTAACCTTTGGAAAGATAAGGCTGCTGGTAGCAGAGCTAAAAGTTTTCCATGGTTCTAATCCAGTGCTTCATGCTCCACTGATGCGTGCGTATTTATTCTTCATGACTGCAGTAAGGTTCTATTGATCAAGGATGACATGAGTGTTACTGAAATAATTGCATTTTCTTTTCCATATTTTCTCCCTGCCCTCTTCTGTGACCACGACCATCCTCAGATGCCCTCTTTTAAACCGACTTCGATTTAATGGAGAGGCATGACTACTTTTCTTGCCCAGTGACATGCTCCTCTATGCCAGCTGAGATTACTAAAAGCAGATGAAAAAAATGGGCTCTCCGGAATACTAAGTATCTTGCCAACAACGATTTGGGAATAGAATATTGCTTTGGAGCCATTTGACTATGATAATTTCACAAGCAGAAGCTTTAAAAAAAGATAAAATTAGGTTTGCTGGCTTGGACACCATAGCATTTTAAAACTTCATATGATACACCTTTAAAAATAATTATATATATTTATTATGCATTTATTCATATAGTTAAAAATAACCCAAATATGATAAGCAACTGAATAGGAATTTTTTAAAGTTGAAAATTCCAAGTCTCTAAACTAATAGACAAAAAGAACATGTAAATCAGGTTAGGAAATGTGAACCAGAAGCTTCTTGGTTCCCAAAGACAATTTCTAAACAAGAAAAGATATAAATATCCACAAAAAGACAATTGTGTTCTATATAAATCACATATTTTTTTCTTACCACTGCTTAGAAGAGCGCACTATTAACAGAAGGAAGGGTAAGAAGGTGTAGTTAGTGGTATGCTAATAAACGTTTAACAAAGGGCTCCTGCAGGGGGACAGCCAGATTTGTAGTATTTGCTGGTTTCTGTGGTACGAATATTCCTCAAACCACAACCCGACCTCAGTGAATGAGGGAGTTAGAGAGAGATGAGAAAACTGGTTGTGCAAACCGGAGCGCCAGAACACCACCGGGTAGAAAGGACACGAGAGTATTTTTAGTCTCGGAGATGACATTCTATTCCCCAAGTTGTTTCCGAAGGTCTTTTTCACTACAAAAGATAATGTCCCTGACTGTTGACTAGCACACATGGGAACGAACTAGAATTCTGAGCCACCTTTACAACACTCATGATTAACACCTTTGTAACACACGTGATTATTTCTGGTCAACAAAGCTGTGCAGAAAAGAGCCCAGCAGGCATGAAGGCTGTCCACAGAAAGGCTTGCTTACAAGGTCGGCCCTCGGTTGCATCTGGGAATGTTGGTTGTGGAAGAGTTCCCACCACTCTAATTGATAAGCGTAGATTTACTCCGCCAAAACTATTTGTGCAAACAATAGGGTTTATTTTGAACACCTGCTTTCCTTCTGGGAGTCTGGAATGTGGGTACATGACAAGCAGAAGGTGCCTATACGACCAGCTCCCAGTAAAAACCGTGAGCACTTAGTCTATACTCAGTGTCTAATGGACAGCATTTCACACATTTTTCTGACGATTTATCACTGGGGGAATTATGTGTGTTCTGTGTGTTTCTACTGGGAAAAGACTCTTGGAAGCTTATGCCTGGTTTCCCCCAGGCTTCACCCTGTGCATCCTTTGCTGATTTTCCTTTATATCTTTACACTGTAATAAGTCAGAGCCATGTGTGCTGGTGAATCACCATACACAGTCCCATCTGTGGGGTTGTGGGGGCACAAGGAAGGATGAGCGAGAAATGACGATTCTTCCCCTTTGCCAGTTACAGATATTTCCCATCACCTCCAATCTAGATGAATCCGCTAAACCAAGTCTTCTTTGAAAGGTCATCTAGCATGTACAGTGCTTAAAGAATACAAGAGCTTAATTTATTTTCAGTACCCACTTCTTTTGAAAGGCATTCTTTACTGGAGATGAAGCCCGTTCGTACTGAAGCTCAGAGTGTGTTGTTCCCTAGCAGACAGGGGCTTAGGTACCCACTAGCAGCTGCTGCTCTGTATTTTGAACGGGGTGAGTAAAATAACCATATAATTTACTGTCTAAACTTTTCAAACTGAAACAGAGCACCAGTGACAATTACGCCAGAACAACAGGTATAAACTGTTGTTTTCATGGCAAAGGGGGACTCTGTAAAGTCATCCTAGTAAGAAACCAAGTTCATTACAGAAGAAAAAGAGATAGTTCTGCAGAAACCTAAATTATTCCCCACCTACAATAAGCCATCTCAATTCAAAAGAGAGAAGAAACCCTCAATCCCAGAGGAGAAAAAAGATTTAAACTGGACTGAAGAATGGGAAGGTTTAGAGCAGGTGGGGATAAAAGGAGAAGAGTCTGAGGGAGGGAACAGAGTCCAGACAAGGTACGATTGGTAGACCAGAAGGTTTTGTCTGAAACAGTCAGAGATGAGAGTGAAAGCAGCAAAAAGGACGGATAAGTGTGAACTTCACTCTACAGACATCCTGCAAAAACGTGAGGAAGGTACCGACGAGAGCAAAGCAGAATGTCAGTAAGATGAACACGAGGGTGCTGTAGAATACACTGGCTCAGTGGTGTGGCCGGGTGAACATAAGGAGACCTCTTAGTTAGCAAGGTGGAAGATATCTGGTGTATCTCAGCAAGAAAGAGAAGCTTCAGGATGTGAGAAACAAGGAGAACAGTCAAAGGCAATTTTGATATGAAAAATACCAGTCTTAACAGAATTCAAGAAATGAGAAGTAGGAGTAAGCTGAGAAAACGGTGATGTGTGAGATTCCCGTGGGTCTCTAAGGAGAGGTCAAGTCCAGGGCATGGAAACGTGGTCAGGCATGATGGAGTCATGACCTGAGAGGCGTTCAGTAGGACGTTATAGACAGTGTGAAAACAGAAGAGATGTCGGGGACACAAACTTAAGGACAAGAAGAGAGGCATAAGGGTAGAAACTAAGGGATTTCCTTCTTTTAGGAGTCAGGGATAAGAGGAACTGGTTCAAAGTATATTTAGTGACATGTGGAAACCCAAAATCTGGGTTTCTAAAAGGATTTCTTTTCTCTTTCCTTTTTGTCCTAACTATAAAAACATTACATATTCATTATTATAAGTTTATATATTATTCATTACTGTAAAGAGAAATATAAAGGTAATAAGTATTTTCATTTCTGTTGTTACTATTTTAATGTGTAAAACACACACAGTTACTTTAAACAAACCTGAGTAACACTGTACATATAATCTAGTTTAAACTTCGCTCTTTTCCACTCAAACTAATGATATTTCATGTCTTTAAATGATTTTCCCAATAAAATCTTTCGTAGCCATATCACATTTCATTTTTCATCAAGCTATATGTGTGTATTTACCCCAATTATTCCAGAATTATGCCAGATTTTGTGCCATTTCAAGTGCTTCTAAATTTGGGCATTGCAAGAGTTATCTTGCCTCAACACATTTACACCATTTATTTTTATGTTCATTGCTGACCATTTCTCTTGGGTAAATTTCTGCTAATAGAAATAATTTCAACTCTCTTGTACATTGAAAATTTGTTGAAAAATGTCATCAAATTTACCTCAGGAATGATTGAATGATTTTGTTTCTACCAGAGAAGCAAAAGGGTACTCGGTTTTCCATCACTAATGGTGGCTATCTTTTAATAAATTAAACTAACATTTTGCTACCATTACTAATTTACATTGTATTTTAAAACACATGACACTGAAACAGAATATTCACTGTGGTTTATATTTCTTCTTTGATGAAATGCCAACTCATATTCTTAGCCCACGTTTTCAGCTGAAGATCAACTTTTTCATACTGATTTGTAGATGAATCTTATGTATGAGTGATGGTAATCCTACATCATATGCTATATAAATTCCCTAATACTTTGCTTTTTAATTTGATTTAATGTCTTATAAAATAGACATTATTTGTATGCATTCTGGTCTTTCCACATTTCCTTTATGATCTCTTTCTTTTATTTTATGCTTAGAAAGAAATTACCCACTCCTACATTAAGTATTACTTCCTTCCATGTACTGTAAAGTCTACCATCTTGACAAGTCTGTTTATTGCCACGATCCATCTGATTGATGGTCCTGGAGCTTTACCAACAAGGTAATCCCCAAATCAGTCCTGGAAATGGGCAGCCACTTATTTTCCATGATGGAAATGAACAAGGATTCAGATGAGAAGGGACACAGGGGTCTTTCCGAGAGCAACTTAAAATAAATTTGGTGCTGACAGAAGGATGAGAGATGCTTTGGAAAGAGACAAATGACTTTTAATGTCATGTTACAAAACTACATACATGGTGTGGCAGCATCTCCCTGTAAGAGATTTGATTCCTGGGAGTATAGAAAAAATGAAAGACCCAAGCCCTATTTCTCCTCATCTACATCATGTATTCTGAGGCACTGCTACAGTACAATTGTGTTGTGTTGTGGGCTGGGTCTCCTGGAAAAGAAGTATGTGTGTGTGAGTGAGTTTGTGGAGTAGGACAAGGTGGGGCAAGTAGAGGTTGTATTAACCATGTTACAGGCTTTTCCAGCCTTCAACTAAATACAGAACCAGAACGGGTATTTTATCCTACCACAACCTAAGGAACTGGGAGTCACTAACAAGCAGAGTATTAAATATTTAACTAGGTTGTCAGGGAAAATTAAAGCATATCCTCTAGAGGATATTAAAATTGATCAAGTTAGTACTTGCTAGATGATTTAAGCAATGTCTTGTCAAAGGGTAGCCTTGCATATGCACCAAGAACCTTGTGAGCTTATAACCCTTCAGAGACTGTAGAACCCACAGTGGATTCTGTGGCAGTCAATCCATTTATAATGGTACGTGGCCCTGGCACCTGGCACGGCATATGGTGTACAGGTGGAGATTACGGAAGCCTTTCTATACATGACTTCACCTGCATACTGCATTCTCTCTTAGGGTTATTCTAGTGCGATGTTTAGAGAAATGTGAGCATTTAAGAAGTTTGGAACAGGTGAATATAACACTAAATTTGTATGGAGGCACACACACACAAAAATCCCAACTACCCAAAGCAATCTAGACAAAGAACAAAGCTAGAAGTATCATGCCTCCAGATTCCAAACTATATTACAAAGCTATAGTATATAAAACAGTGTGGTATTGGCATAAAAACAGACAAATAGACCAATGGAACAAAATAGAGAGCCCAGAAATAAACCTATGTCTAAATGGTCAATAAATTTATGACAAAGGAGCCAAGAGTATACAATGGGAAAGGAACAGTCTCTTCAATAAGTGATGCTGGAAAAGTGAATATCCAGATTTAAAAGAAAAAAATTAAACTCTACCTCTACCTTATATCACACCAAAAAGTAAAATGGATTAAAGACTTCAACAACAGACGTGAAGCCATAAAATGCCTAGAAGAAAATGTAGGTGATAAGCTCCTTAACACAGGTCTTGGCAAAGATTTTCTGAATCTCAAACCAAAAGCAAAAGCAGCAACAGCAAAAATAAACAAATGGGACTACATCAAACTAAAAAGTTTCTGCATAACAAAGGAAACAATCAACAAAATGAAAAAGCAACATATTGAATGGAAGAAAATATCTGGAAATCATTTATCTGATAAGGAGCTAATATCTAAAACATAAAGATCTCATACAACTCAATAACAAAAAACAAACAATCCTATTAAAAATGGACAGAAGATCTGAACAGACATTTTACCAAAGAAAACATATAGATGGCCAACAGGTGGTACATGAAAAGATGCTCAACATCATTAATCACCGAGGAAATGCAAGTCAAAACCACAATGAGATATCACTTCACAGCTGTTAGAATGGCTATCATCGAAAAGGCAAGAAACAAGTGTTGGTAACAATGTAAATTTGTGCAGCCACTGTGAAAAACAGTATGGAAGTTCCTCAAAAACTTAAAAATAGAACTACCGTGTGATCCAGCAAATTTCACTTCTACAAATTTATCTGAAGAAAACAATACACTAACTGAAAAAGAAGGATATGCTCTGGCTGGGTGGCTCGGCTGGTTAGAGCATCTCCCCATACCCCAAAGGCTGAGGGTTCGATCCCGAGGAGGGACATGTACAGGAGGCATCCAATTAACGTTTTTCACATTGATGTTTCTCTCTCTCCCTTCCTCCCTCTCTAAAAAAAAAATCGATAAAAACATATCCTCAGGTGAGGATTTAAAAAAAAAAAAGAGGTATGCACCCCCACACTTACTACAAAATCACTCATAATAGCCAAGATATAAAGACAAATTAAATGTTCATAGCTGGATGGATAATTAAAAGAATTATGATATATATAAAATTATATATATTATTATATATATGGAATATTATTCAGCCAAAAAAAAGTATAACATCTTGCCATTTTGAAAACCCGGATGGACCTTGAGGGTATTATGATAAATGCAAAGTCAGATAAAGAAAGACAAATACCATATGATCTCTCTTATATGTGGGACCTAAAAATACATACATACATACATACATACATACATACATAAATGCTCCCAGATAAAGAGAACAGGCTGGTGGTTGCCCGAGTCTGGGGGCAGGGCTTGGGGAGGGAGATCAGATTTAAAGAAGAGAAAAGGAACTGGCGACGGAGTGATGAGGCATCACAACAGCTTTCAGGGAGGACAGACAGTGAGTGCACAGGCCTTGAAGCAGGCCCAGTCCTGGCGAATTTGGGCAAGACCAAAGGCTGATGCCACCGAAACATAAAGAGTCAGGAAAGAAAAAAGGAGAAGTAGCCGTTGTATGGGGCATGTCCTCACAATACTGAATTACAGCATAATAGCTCGTAAGGTTAAGTATGCCCTCAAAAATTAAAAATATTATTTTTTCTTAAGGACGGATTTGTTTTTTTCCATTTCACTTTAGCCACAAGATCTTTCCATAGGCACACAACTATACATTCAATTATCCTGTTTTAATAGCAGGCATCAATAACAAAACATAAGTTATAATGAACTCAGGTTTAAATAACGCTTCCCAATACACTTCTGTGAAGAAATTCAACTCCTTCAATGACAACATGAGAATGTGCGAAAAAGGAGTCACAGCCACAGACAACCCTCCCGTGGCCTTGGACACAGTGGGACTCTAGTTACTCTCCCACTCCCCCAGCAGCAGCCCTGAGGCTGAACGTGGAGGTAAGAGAAAGAACACAGAGAGCAGGCGACCAGGCTGGATTGGAAAAGCAGCTCATTGGCTTTGCCAGATCGGGAATGGGTTTTTTTTTTAGATGTCATTTATTTATTTTTAGAGATAGGGAGGGAAGGAGGAAGAGAGAGAGAGAGAAACATCAATGTGTGGTTGCTTCTCATGCACCACCTACTGGGGGCCTGGCCCACAACCCCAGGCATGTGCCCTGAATGGGAATCAAACCAGTGACCCTTTGGTTTGCAGGCCAGCACTCAGTCCACTGAGTCACACCAGCCAGGGCAGGATGAGGCATTTAAACGAGGTTCTGGACTGTGATACCTACAAGTACAGAGAGAGGAGGGAGAAGAGACTAAAGGGGACTCACTCAGCATGGTACAGGGTCCCCAGCAAGGTCTGGAGAGCAGTAACGACCCCAGGATGGCACAACCTAACGCCCAGACTGCGGCTCTGGGGCAACCACGGTAGATTCACGGCCACGTGTGGGTGGAATGTTAGGGTATTTTTGCTTTCAGGGTGAAAATGACAAGAAAGTCCGTTTTTAAAAAACATATTCTCATCACTGGAACTAGAACCACATTACTCCTTAGTAAGAGGGTTACGAGAGTTTCCTTATTATAGTTTAAACACTACGAATGGAAAGGACAGATATTTCAGAAAGAAGGGAGAATCGAGCTGCTTACATGCATATACGTTAGTGCAATACTTGTTGCCTTGCTCTTTAAGAAAACTGATGTAAAATAATTGACGTTTTAAAATGTGTAATTGTACATCTTTTTTCTCCGAATGCTAAGGCAACGCCTTAAAAACAGATATTTTCAACTTAACATAAAAGCTGTAACATGAATTTGATAGGTCCTATCATTTAAAATATGCCCAACAGAAGAAAATGAGAAGTTTCATTTCATTCTTTCTCATGGTTGAAGGAAATACTAACCTTTCATTAGGAACTGCTAATGCTAAATGTCATAAAGCATTTAAAATGTTCAGCACGGTGCCTGGCCATAGTACATGCTCGATTAACTTAAGTATTGTCCTTCCTCTCCCCCC
>VMDR010026087.1:0-14172 GCA_007922815.1 Macrotus californicus
TAAACAAGAAGGCAACATTGTCAGATTTCCTTCACAAATTAAGTAAGTATTTTGAGGTTAGGTTTGATTTTGTATGTTATGTTCCTATAGACAAAGAGGATGCAAGATTATTTTTTAAATGGAAACATATAAAACATGGGGCCTTAAAGATAATAAGACCCTCAATAAATGTATATTGAATTGGATAATTATCATCAAGAATGCTAACAGCATTTTAACCATAGTCTCTCTATTTTTGTCTTTCTCTCTCTCTAGTTGTAAATAAAGCAAAGATGTTATCAGCTGGGGTCACAGAGGCAGTTTTGAAATTCCTTAAATCGGAAATGCCCCCAGTTCAGTTCAAACTTCTGGGGACGTTAAGAATGTTAATAGATGCACAAGGTAAAAGAGATACTTTCTCAAGGCGCATTTTGCTGTCATGGTCTCGCTGTGCCTGTAGTTGAAGAAGGACTTGTTTCTAGCTTTCAGAACTATGTAATCATAAAGATAAGCAGCAAATAAAGTAAAAAAGAGAGTGGTTTTGGAACCCATGTGTTAATCCCCACGCTTGCTGTAATTGACTTTCAGTGGAAACTGTAGCCCCTCTATTAGTATGTACAATCCTAGCTTTACGTTGATTTATGAGCAGTTCCCAAGTGTTTTTGTTTTAGCATTCCATACCCATTTTTACCACGTCTTCAAAATCGTAATGTTTCAATACAGTGACAGATTTTTTAAAAATTTGTTGTGCAGATAGGGAGATCAGTTTTCTGTGTACAGAAACAGCAATGAAAACCACTCCTTGGAATTAATTACTTCTAAATTCTGAAAACCTTTCTCTGTATTGATTCCTTAGAGTCCTTCTGAAAACCCTTCGTTATAGTTTGACAGAGTACTTACTAACAGACTACCAGGCTGAGCTGCAAGAATATGAAGTTGCTTATTTTTGTATTTTGTGTGGAAGTCCCCAACTTTATGGGACAGGCCAGAGAGCCTATCAGATACGAAGGGCTATGTTTGCAGTTCCTGCTTTAATAAAATTCTGTTGTGTATTTTAAGCATACAATTTTCTTTTACGCTCTTTCATCTTTACCAGTCATTTCAGTTGATTGCCTATTAGTGATTCATTCCTTGGGGGCTTACCTTCTTTCCTATAGCAGAAGCTGCTGAGCAACTGGGAAAGAATGGTAAATTAGTGGAGCGTTTGGTGGAGTGGTGTGAAGCCAAAGATCACGCCGGTGTGATGGGGGAGTCGAACAGACTGCTCTCTGCCCTCATACGACACAGTAAATCAACAGTAAGTCCAGAGGAGGCCATTCACTAAAAACGTTTGAGTGGCTTTTTTGTGTTTATATATATATGAATTAATCGAAACTTCTGAAAAAAAATTGAAGATTGAGCTTTTTTTATTTTGTGCTATACCATAATAGTTAAGAGGAAGGCTTTGGAATCAAACCAAAATGAGTTCAGATTTTATCTTCACTATTTACTTGGTCAGGTGCATTCACATCTAAGTATCTTAATATATAAAAACTGGGATAATACCTACGTGAGTGCTCTGAGGACAATGCAATGAGATCACGTATACAGAGTACGTAGTTGGTACCTGGCACATAGTAGTAAGCATCCTGTAAGTGGAGGTTGCTGCTCTGCAGCTGTCATGTTTACCACCTCCAGCACCACTGTTACCTCCATCACTGCCAGACACCTGTGCGCTGGGCTCTAACCAAGCTGTCTGCTGGGACTTAGAAAGTAAATGATATCTGAGTGGTAGTTGATGCTCAAAACTCACACAGTTGGACAAAATCCATTCTCATAGCAGGGTCCAGCTCATTATATCTTTGGCACGTAGTTGATAACCTATAAATGTTTGTTGAGTAAATGAATGTATGAACAAATACGTATTTTAAGAAACACAATCATGAAAACTCCGGCCAGCAGTTCAGCCGCTAATTTAGTGTCTGGACTGTGCACCTTTTATTTTTGATAGCCTTTTCTCTAAGGTGATCCTCTTGACCATTTCACTTGTGTACATCTGCAGAGAGGCCAGCTGTACCTGGGTGTCAAGGAAGGGGTGATGTTTTTTAGAGGTTAACTTGGAATCTCTCAGGAGGAGAAGGGGAAGACTCATTAATGAATTCAGTGCATAAACTTCTGCATAGACTACAAATACTAAGCACAGGGACCTACATTTGAATCTTGACTTTTTAACCACTTAACCACTGACTTTGGACAAATTTCACAACTTAATCTGAGCTTCAATTTCCTCATCGACAAAGTAAAGATAATATCTAGCTAATGAGATTTTCTGTGAAGATAAAAATGACCTAATATCTATAAGCTACCCAGTGCAATGTCCAGTGTGTAGTTCTTGCTCCATAAAGGGTAGCTTTCAGTGTTCTCTTTTGTCATATGACACAAGTACAATGCTTCATTTATCTTGTATCCCCCATTCTATCAGGCAAAGCAACTCCATACAGTAGCTTTTTAATAAGTATTTATTGAAGTGGGAGGAGAGACGGCAGGCATTTCTTTAGTATATTTTATTGATTATGCTATTACAGTTGTCCCAATTTTTCCCCTTTTGCCCCCCACCCTCCATCCAGTACTCCCCTTCCCTCTAGCAATCCCCCCCTTAGTTCATGTCCATGGGTACATGTAAGTTCTTCGGCTTCTCCATTTCCTGTACTGTTCTTAACATCCCCCTGTCTGTTTGTACCTACCAGTTATGCTTCTTAATCCCTGCATTTTTTCACCCAGTCTCCCCTCCACCCCCACCCCCCCCCAGCTGATAACCCTTCATGTAATCTCCACATCTCTGATTCTGTGCCTGTTCTGGTGGTTTGCTTTGTTTTTATTTTTGCTTTTTAGATTCAGTTGTTGATAGTTGTGAGTTTGTTGTCATTTTAACATTCATAGTTTTGATCTTCTTTTTCTTAAATAAGTCCCTTTAACATTTCATATAATAAGGGCTTGGTGATGATGAACTACTTTAGCTTTACCTTGTCTGGGAAGCACTTTATCTGCTCTTCCATTCTAAATGATAGCTTTGCTGGATAGAGTAATCTAGGTTGTAGATCCTCGCTTTTCATCACTTTGAATACTTCTCGCCAGTCCCTTCTTGCCTGCAAGATTTCTTTTGTGAACTAAGCTGATAATCTTATGGGAACTCCTTTGTAGGTAACTATCTCCTTTTCTCTTGCTGCTTTTAAGATTTTCGCTTTACCTTTAACCTTTGGCATTTTAATTAGGATATGCCTTGGTGTGGTCCTCTTTGCGTCCAACTTATTTGGGACACTGTGCTTCCTGGTCTTGGATGTCTGTTTTCTTCGCCAGATTAGGGAATTTTTCTTTCATTATTTTTTCAAATAAGTTTTCACTTTCTTGCTCTTCCTCATCTCCTCCTGGCACCCCTATGATTCAGATATTGTACATTTAAAGTTGTCCCAGAAGTTCCTAAGCCTCTCCTCATCTTTTTGAATTCTTGTTTCTTCTTTCTGTTCTGGTTGATTGTTTGTTTCTTCCTTTTGTTCCAAATCATTGATTTGAATCCCAGCTTCCTTCCCTTCACTATTGGTTCCCTGTATATTTTTCTTTATTTCACTTAGTTTAGCCTTCATTTTTTCCTTTATTTTGTGAATGTACTCATGAGTTCTCTGAGCATCCTCATCTCCAGTGTTTTGGACTCTCCATCAGATAGGTTGGTTATCTCCATTTCGTTTAGTTCTTTTTCTGGAGTTTTGTTCTGTTCTTTCATTTAGGCCATATTTCTTTGCCTCCTCAAATTGGCAACCTTCCTGTGTTTGTGTCTGTGTGTTAGGTAGAGCTGCTTTACTCCCTGTCTTAGTAGCGTGGCCCATGTAGAAAAGGTGCCTGTAAATTCTGTGGAGTGGAGCCATAGGTAATTGCCAGGGTGGGGCAACCGAGACGGCAGGCATTTTAAAAGGAAATACCTAGATATCTGTTGCAGAAACGTGAGATGGAAAAGAAGCTGTGCTTGAACTTAAGAGGAGGCTATTTGTTTCAAATACAGAAATCTCCTTCATTCATTCCCTATCCTACAATACAGTGGACTTTTAGGATAAATCACAAAATAAAGAATAAAATGACAATCCAGGAACCTTTCCAATGGGACTTACGTATCTATGAATCTCTGTAGTCTTCCTTAAGCTCCTTGATACGCTCCTCTGTGATTTTTATAAAAATCTTTACTAATTCTAAGATTTCTATATCAGTTTCAAATAAACTGCCACTGAGTAAGCAGTATATTGGGAGGCTTTCTTTTAATTAGAAAAGGTTTTAAAAGATAGTTTCTCACTTTCTGAAAAAGGTTGGTAGGAAAAGACTTAATTAGAGCAGGAACATAGCTACCATAAACACTCAGTACTTGGGCTCTGTTGATTTAATTAAATCTGTTTTTTTGAAGATTTTATTTATTTACTTTTAGAGAGAGGGGAAGGGGGTGCAAAAGGGAGAGAAACATCAATTGGCTGCCTGACTGGGGACCAAACCCGCAACCCAGGCACGTGCCCTGACCAGAAATCGAACCAGCGACCTTTCACTCTGCGGGATGTTGCCCAGCCAACTGAGCCATGCTGGTGAGGGCTGGACTCCATTGATTCAGAATGTTTGATTACTAAACAAGATTGGTCTCAAAACAAACATACTGTCTATAAATACTATTCTTAAAAATTTACATAGATGGAAACATGATAGAATCCCTTCCTCAAATACTCTAGCAAATTAATTTTAAAAATATTTCTAATTAGTTTTATACCACTGAAGCTTAAAATATCCAATTTCAAATTACTAAAAATAGTGAAAAGTAACAAAGAAAATTACTTTAAAAATATTCTCTAATTGAAACTTTCCACTAAATTATATTTAATCCAAGATTTTTTAGGCAAGAAACCCCTGAGATGGAAACAGAAATGGTTACTAGGAATAAATGTGACCATTTTTTCATCTGACATTCGTTATATATCCCTGCATGTGCTTTTCCTGTCATAACTACAGTTATCACAGAAACCTGTGAAATGTACACCTGCATTGTCTCAACGTAGATGAGGCGAGGAGGGTTCAGTCATCTGATCATAGTCAGTGCGGACGGTGGGTTTGTTCAGTCCCTTTGTGTGTGATCCAGTCGTGTCAGCCCCAACAGGATAAAAGCTACCAAAAGAAAATGCTTTGCATGGAGCACCCGGAGAGCAGTACCTGGTGCTGTAATAAAATATTGAAGAGAAAAACATTTTTGTTATTACAAGTTTTATTCTCTGTAGTTGATCTTGTGATGAGTCAGCACTTGGGTCAGTGGCACTTGTATTTCTTTGACTTTCGTCGCTTCTGGGACTCTGTTTCTTCATATGAACTGCAATGGTCTTTTTCACATAGCTAATTTAAAGTTGTCAACTTTTGATGAATTTATTGAAAGCTAAAAGCTTTTTCTTCTGTGAAGAAAAAAAATTATTAAATGTAATGATTCATACAGGACACTGTCAGAAAACCACTCAACAATGAACTGACTGATTATAATGCAGTTTCTTTGTGTTTAAAATTAAAGTTTATAACTCTGAGTTATTTGTTTATTGTAGGATGTAATTAAAACTATTGTACAGAGTGGTGGCGTCAAGCACCTAGTTACCATGGCAACTAGTGAACATGTGATAATGCAGAACGAAGCCCTTGTTGCTTTGGCACTAATAGCAGCTTTGGAATTGGGTAAGTAGCCTAGTGACAGACTTATTTCCTCCTAGTTTTATATAAGATGAAACACAAGAGTGGCATGGAAGTCAGACAGAATCTTGCCCAGAATCGTTTTGCCAATATGTGTCTGTACCTAGAGGTGAGTATATGGAAAGTCATAGTCTGCAGATTGTTACCACCACTGTCCCTTCTGGTTGTGCTTTTTGGTAACATTTTTAGGGCAATACTTTAAGGTTAGTTTGACTTTTAAATGTTATCTCAAATTATAAGCACTTGGGGAATACAGAAAACATTTTTGACAAGCCTCACAGAGAAATGAAACAGTTTTTAGAATGCAACTACAAGTTTGAATTTTGCTACTTTTTCCGCGACCCAGACCTCTTCCATCTCTGCTACTAAATTCCCTCTTGCTGATCTATCACCATGGTTTCTGTTGCTTCATAGCATTGCCTTCATTTTAAATTCTCACCTTCTGTGTCACCCTTCTGTGTGTTTTACATCCAGAATTTTCCAAAAACACTTTAAATAATTCATTTAGTGTCTGTCTTGCAGCACACAGCACCCTGTTGGTCAGATTCTTCATGAGAAGCTAGCTTATAGACATCTAGCTCCTGGATAGCAGCCTTTGCCTTAGGAGCCATCTCTGACGCAGTCTGCTGGCGACAGTTATTGTCACGTGGTCTGGTTAAGGCCTGAAGCTGCCTTCCACAGAGGAGGAATAGACTTAGTATCCTGTTCCGTTCAAAGTGTTTTGTGTAGATCATGTGAAGTGATCACCTCTTAATTTCCACTGATGATTTATGTTCATAATTTGCACACTGGGGAAAGTGGACCCACCAGCCCCTGTCCCAGGAAAGAGAAGACAGAAGATAAACATGGTATATCTTCTTTCAGTGTCAGATTTGCTCATGTTTGGGGTATGAGAAATTTGAATTTTTGTCCTCTTAAAGGGTTGTGAATTTTAAAGTAATACATAGTTTTTTTAAAATAATAAGTATAGGTTGGATGTAAAATATTTTGAATTTTTTTAAGATTTTATTTTTAGAGAGAGGGGAAGGGAGGGAGAAAGAGAGAGAAACATCGATGCACAAAAGATACATAGATCCATTGCCTCTCACACGCCCCTAACAGGGGACGTGGCCTGTAACCCAGGCATGCGCCCTAAAGGGGAATAGAACCAGCGACCCTTTGGTTCGCAGACCAGCACTCAATCCCCTGAGCCACACGAGCCAGGGCAAATTTTTTGAATTTTATAGAAGTTCTTCAAGACAATGCATGCTTACTCTCAGTGACTTTGTAGCTAGAGAGGCTGTGGAGGTCAGTTTGAGTTCTGGGTTGGCCTGTGATTTCCCACATGGTTGAGCAGATTATATGTCAGTCTGGAAGTCCACACACCTTTAAAGGTGGAAGCTATGATGGAGGGGATGGAAGTTGGTGAAGACATTGACTGCCAAACTGGGTCCATAGCCTAATTTTAAATGGCTTAAAATACCAGAGCATTTTCAGAGTATCCTTGACCTCCCAGCCTGGGGTGAATCTGGTTTTGTGCCGGTACTTCCAAACAAGCTATAATTTTATCAGCTTCCTGATAGCTGAGCAGTTGCCTGAATCTGGTCACCTTTCCAGAGAACTGTATAAAATAACAATACATACCTTTTTTTAAAATTGTTACTGTGTGTTTTCTAGGCTCCTTGAGCTTAAGATAGAAAAATAGGCCTATATTATGTTTGTACTACACCACACACTTTGAAAAGCATGTCTTCCAGTCTTAAACCCTTACAGGCTATTTGATATTAAGGAGTAATCATTAGAAATTTTTTTAGCATGTCTAGCATAAAGGCAACATTTTAAAGAGTTATTATCTTTTTCCCTGGCTAGCATAGCTCAGTGGATTGAGCACAGGACTGAGAACCAAAGGTTCACCGGTTCGACTCCCAATCAAGGCACTTGCCTGGGTTGTGAACGAGATCCCCAGTAGGGGGCGCGCAGGCAACCACACATTGATGTTTCTCTCCCTCTCTCTTTCCCTTCCCCTCTCTCTAAAAATAAATAATTTTTTAAAAGTTATTATCTTTTTTATAGATAATTGTAGATCTAGTTTTTAAGTATGTAAGTATATGTAAATAATTGTACATGCAGTTTTAAAAAAATACAAGAAAGAGCCCTCGTATAATTTGCCCAGTTTCTCCCAATGGTAACATTTTACAAAACTATAGTATAAATTCCAACAATTGATATAATTTGCCTTTCTTATTTAGATTTCCCCAGTTTTGCTTACACTCATTTGTATGTATGTTAGGTTTTATATACTCCTTTTTTACATGTGTGGGTTTGTATATTTACCACCTCTCAAGATACTGAATATTTACAATACCACAAGGATCCCTCCATTTATAATTATTCACCTACCTTCTACCCCTACCTCCTATGCTTTTCCTAATCCCTGGAAACCACTAACCTGGCCTTAATTTCTAATTTGTTTTAATGTTACATAAATAGAATCAGATAGTATATGACCTTTTGGAATTGGCTTCTTTAGCTCAGCATAATTTCTTAAAAGAGTCATCAGATTTGTCTTGCGTCTCAGTAGATTTTTATTGCTATATAGTGTTCCATGGTATGCACGTACCACCATTTGTCTGACCGTTCGTCTGTTAAAGGACATTTGGGCTGAAATAAAGCTGCTGTGTACATTCATGTGCAGGTTTTTATGTGGACATCCATTTTCACGTCTTGGATAAATGCCTACGGGTGCAGTTGCAGAGTTATGTGGTAACTGCATGTTTAATTTTTAAAGCAATTGTCAAACTGTCTTTTAGAGTGGCTGTGGCACTTTACATTCTCACTGCCACTGTGTAAGTGATGAGTTTCTCTGCATCCTCACCAGCGTTTGGTCTTGTCACTATTTCTTTACTTTAGCGATCTGATAGCTATGAGAGACATCACACTGTGGTTTTAATTTACATTTTTTAATTGTAATGATGTTGAACATCTTTCCATGTGCTTATTTTGCATCTTATATATTCTTTGGTAAAATGCCTATTTATCTTTTGCTCATTTAAAAAAATTTTAACAATAGTGAGTTTTGAGAATTCTTTGTATATTCTGAAAGTTTTAGTTTTGCATTTTACACTTAAGTTTGTGATTCACTTTTAGTTAATATGTGTATAAGGTATGTGGTTTGGGTCAGGGTTCCTTTTTTGACTGTGACTAATTGCCAGCAACATTCGCTGAAGAGGCTCTTCCTCCATCAAATAGATGTTGAACCCTTGTCAAGGATGAGTTGAGCATATATGTATGTACCTGTTTCTGGGGTCCTGTGTTCAATTCCTATGATCTGTGTACCTCTCCACCAGTACCACACTGTCTTGATAACTGCTTGCTATAGTTAGCCCCTTAATATCCTTCTATGTTATTCTTTTAAATCAAGATTGTTTGCCTCTTCTAGGGCCTGTGGCTTTTCATGTAAATATTAGTACAGGCTCATCTATTTTTTATAGAAAATCCTGCTGGGATTTTGATAGGAAATAACACTCTTTATCTCTTAAAGATGCATACTGAAATACATATGGAGCAAGTCATGTGATTTGTAGGCTTTGCTGCACAGTAATTTGAGATGGGTGCGAGTCGGTAGGTGAGACTAGAAATGGCTGAAACAAGGCAGGTCGTGATAATACCATTATACCATTTTTTCTGGTTTTGTGTACTCGTATGTTTAACAAATGATTTTTAATTGCTTCATATTAAAAGAAATGTTTGCTGAAATTTATCTCTCCTTTTTTTAAACAAGGTCTAAATTTAATATCATATGTCCAGGTCATTATTATTTACAGTCCCTTTTGGAAGGTTTCACGTGGTCAGTTTCCAGGGAGGGAAACAGTCTGCACAGATTGTACTAGGTTTACTCCCAGTGGATATAACTGCTACTTTAATTACTTTGTGTTCTAGGCACTGCTGAGAAAGATATAGAAAGCGCTAAACTTGTACAAATTTTACACAAACTGCTAGCAGATGAGAGAAGTGCTCCCGAAATCAAATATAACTCCATGGTCCTGATCTGTGCTCTCATGGGATCTGGTAAGTGTTTCTGTGTCATTTGATTCCTATCCATCAATGTATGCTTGACATTATTAAATATAGAATAATAGTAAGTGTGGCTTTGGGTTAAAAAAGCATTACAAATTAGTTTATAGAGGTTATAGGACTACTTTTATTTATTTTCTCAATTTTTTATTAAAGTATAGTTGGCATACAATATTACTGTTTTTTTATTGAATCATTATTTTATTTTTTCCGTGACCATTTAGTCCCCTTATATCATCCCCACCCTCCAGCAGTCCCCACCCTGTTGTCCACGTCCTTGAGTCCTTTGTGCTCAGTCCCTCCACTCCCTAACTTCCCTCCCCCCTTAGCTGTCATCTGCTTTCCATCTATGAGTCTGTCTCTGTTTTGCTTGTTACTTCAGTTTATTAGATTCCACACATGAGTGAGATCATATGGTACTTGTCTTTCTCTGACTGGTTTATTTCCCTTAGTATAATGTGCTTTAGGTCCATCCTTACCATTGCAAAGGGTAAATTTTTTCCTCTTTTTTCCAAGTGAGTAATGTTCCATTGTGTAAATGTCCTGTAGTAGTTTTGATCCACTCATCTGCTGATGGACACTTGGACTGCTTCCATGTCTTGGCAATTGTAAATAACGCCACAATGAACATATGGGTGCTTATATTCTTTTAAATTAGTGTTTTGTGTTCCTTCGGATATATTCCTAGAAATGAGATCACTGGGTCAAAAGGCAGATCCGTTTTTAAGTTTTTGAGGTATCTCCATACTGCTTTCCACAGTGGCTGCACCAGTCTGCATTCTCACCAGCAGTGCAGAAGGGTTCCCCTTTCTTTACATCCTGGCCAGCCCTTGTTTATTGATTGATGATAGCCATTCTGATGGGTGTGAGATGGTATCTCATTGTGGTTTTAATTTGCATTTCTCTGATGATTAGTGATGTTGAGCATCTTTTCATATGTCTATTGGCCATCGTGTGTCCCCTTTGGGGGACAATACAAGTGTCTGTTCAGGTCATTTGTCCATTTTTTAATTGGATTGTTTGTTGTTTTGGTGTTGAGTTTTGTAAGTTCTTTATAAATTTTGGATATTAACCCCTTATAGATGTCTTGGCGAATACGTTCTCCCATTCTGTGGGGTGTCTTTTTTTATTTTGTTAATGATTTCTTTTCCTTGCAAAAACTACTTAGTTTGATGTAGTCCCATTTGTTTATTTTTTTCTTTTGTTTCTCTTGCCTGGGGAGATATATCCGATAAGATACCGCTCCAGGCAATGTCCAGGATTTTGCTGCCTATGTTTTCTTCTACAGTTGTTATTGTTTTGGGTCTAACATTGAAGTCTTTGATCCATGTTGAATTTATTCCTGTGTGTGGTGTATGAAGGTGGTCTAGTTTCCTTTTTCTGCATGTATCTATTCTGTTCAATGTTCAAAACACCATTTATTGGAAACTATCATTAGTCCATTATATGTTCTTGCTCCCTCTATTGAATACTAATTGACTATAAAGGTGAAGGTTTATAGTACCATACTGTTTTGATTATTGTGGCCTTGTGGTATAATTTGGTATTAGGTGATTAGTTGTGATTCCTCCAACTTTGTTCTTTCTCAGGATCACTGTAGCTATGCAGGGCCTTTTGTGGTTCCATATAAATTTTTGAAATATCTGTTCTAGTTCTGTGAAATACATCATTGGAATCTTGATAGGCATTGCACTTAATCTATAGATTGCTTTGGGTAGTGTAAACATTTTAATGATGTTAATTCTTCCTATCCGTGAACATGGTATCTCATTTGTATCTTTTTCAATTTCTTCCTTCAGTGTCTTATAATTTCCCAAGTACAGGTCTTTTACATCCTTGGTTAGGTTTATTCCTAGGTATTTTATTCTTCTTGAAGCAATTGTGAATGAGATTGTTGCCCTAATTTCACTTTCTATTAGTTCATTATTGGCATATAAAAATGCAGCTGATTTCTGGATATTAATTTTGTATCCTGCTACTTTACTAAATTCTTTAATCTGTTCTAGTAGTTTCTTGATAAAATTTTTGGGATTCTCTTACGTACAGTATCACATTTTTTGATTTGGGAATGTTGTACCAACCTTGCACTCCCAGAATAAATCTCACTTGATCATAGTGTATGATCTTTTTGATGCATTGCTGTTTTTGGTTTGCTAATATTTTTTTAAGGATTTTAGCGTCTATGTTCATCAGGGATTTGGCCTATAATTTCTTTCTTTGTTAGGGTCTTTATCTGGTTTTGGATTTAGGATAATGCTGGTCTCATAAAATAAGTTTGGGACCCTTCCCTTCTCTTGAATTTTATGAAATAGTTTGAGAAGAGGTGTTAGTTCTTCTTGGAATGTTTGGTAAACTTCCCCTGCAAAGACATCGGGTCCAGGGCTTTCTTTTTATTGGGATTTTTTTTATTACTGCTTCAGTTTCAGTTGGTGTGGTCTATCTATTCAGATTCTCTAATGCTCCCTGATTTACTTTTGCAAGATTGTATGTTTCTAGGAATTTACCCATTTTATCCAGCTTGTTCAATTTGTTGGCATATAGTTGTTAGTAATATTTTCTTACAGTCCTTTATATTTCTTTGGTGTCAGTTATTTCTTCTTTTGCATTTCTGATTTTGTTTATTCAGGTCCTCTCTCTCTTTTTCTAGATAAATCTGGTTAAAGATTTCTCAGTCCTGTTTATCTTTTCAAAGAACCAATTCTTGGATTCATTGATCTTTTATGTTATATTTTTACTCTATTTCATTACTTATGCTCTGATCTTTAATATTTCCTTCCTTCTCACTTTGGGCTTTTGTTTGATGTTCTTTTTCAAGTTCATTTAAGTGTAAAGTTAGATTGTTATTTGAGCTTTTTTTGTTTCTTGAGATAGGCATGTAAGGTTATGAATTTCCCTCTTAGGAATGCTTTCCCAGTGTCCCACAGAATTTGGGTTATTGTGTCCTCATTTTCATTTGTTTCAAGGTATCTTTTGATTTCTTCCTTGATCTCATTGTTGACCCATTCATTGTTTAATAACATGCTATTTAGCTTCCATGTCTTTGAATGTTTTTCATTGTTCTTCTTGTGATTGATTTATAGTCTCATAGCATTGTGGTCAGAAGAGATGCTTGATATGATTTCAGTCTTCTTCAATTTATTGAGACTTGTTTTGTGTCCTAGCATATGGTCTATCCTAGTTCCATGTGTACTTGAAAAGTTATGTATGTTCTGCTGTTTTGGGGTGAAATGCTCTGAAGACATCAGTTAAATCCATTTGATCTAGTGTGTCATTTAAGGCTGCTGTCTCCTTGTTGATTTTCTGCCTGGAAGATCTATCCATTGAAATCAGTGGGGTGTTAAAATCCCCATCTATGACTATATTTCTGTCAATCGCTCCTTTTAGGTCCATCAAGATTTGCTCTACATGTTTAGGTGCCCCTATGTTGGGTGCATAAATGTTTACTAGTATATCCTCTTGTTGGACTGGTCCCTTTATCATTATGTTGTGTCCTTTTTTGTCTCTTACTATAGCCTTGATTTTAAAGTCTCTTTTGCCAGATATAAGTATTGCAACCCCAGCTTTTTTATGCTTTCCATTTGCATGAAATGTTTTTTTCTGTCCTTTAATTTTTAGTCTGTGTGTTCTTTCAATCTGAGGTGAGTCTCTCGGAGGGAGCATATTTATGGGTCTTGTTTTCTTATTTATTCAGCTACCATCTGTTTTTTGGTTGGGGAGCATTTAAGCCATTTGTACTTAAGGTGATTATTGATAGATATGTATTTAGTGCAATTTTGTTACACTATTTTTCTCTTTTTTTTTCTTTCTCTTCTTAAAGCAAGCCCTTTAATATTTGTTGCAGTACTGGTTTGGTGTTAACAAACTCCTTTAGCTTTTTGTTGTCTGGGTTGCTCTTTATTTCTCCCTCCATTTTAAATGATAGCCTTGCTGGGTAAAGTGCCCTTGGTTGTAGGTCCTTGCTTTTCATCACCTTGTATATTTCACACCACTCCCTTCTGTCCTGAAATGTTTCTGTTGAGAAATCAGATGACAGTCTAATTGGTGCTCCCTTGTGTTTATATACCTGCTTTTCTCTTGTGGCTTTTAGGATTGTCTCCTGGTCTTTAAGCCTTGTCATTTTATTTGTGATGTGTCTCCATTTAGGTTTGTTTGGGACTCTGAGCTTCCTGGATTTGTGTGTCTTTTTCCTTCACCAGATTAAGGAAGTTTTCAGTTATTATTTCTTCAGCTAGGCTCTCAATCCCTTGCTCGCTCTATTTTCTTCTAGTATTTCCTTGATGTCAATGTTATTGCTCTTTGTGTTGTCCATAGAGTTCTCAGAGACTGGCCTTAGTTGTTAAACTAATTAGTGATGTAGCCTCAAGCTGTAATCAGCAGCCTAGATTAAGCTCCACCGGGGGGGGGGGG
>VMDR010026088.1:0-14176 GCA_007922815.1 Macrotus californicus
GGTAAGGAAAGAATCTTAACCTCCCCCTGTCTATTTTATACCTACCATTTACGCTTCTTATTCCCTGTACCTTTTCCCCCATTTCTCCCCCCATCCTCTCCCCACAGATAACCCTCCATGTGATCGCCGTTTCTGTGATTCTCTTCCTGTTCTAGTTGTTTGCTTAGTTTGTTTTTGTTTTTTTTAGGTTCAGTTGTTGATAGTTGTGAGTTTATTGTCATTTTACTGTTCATGTTTTTTATCTTCTTTTTCTAAGTCCCTTTGATATTTCATTTAATAAGGGCTTGGTGATGATGAACTCCTTGAACTTGAGCTTATCTGGGAAGCTCTTTATCTGCCCTTGCATTCTAAATGATAGCTTTGCTGGATAGAGTAATCTTGGATGTAGGTCTTTGCCTTTCATGACTTTGAATACTTCTTTCCAGCTCCTTCTTGCCTGTAAGGTTTCTTTTGAGAAATCAGCTGATAGCCTTATAGGAATTCCTTTGTAGATAACTCTCTCCTTTCTTCGGGCTGCTTTTAAGATTCTTTCCTTACCTTTAGTCTTGGGTGATGTAATTCTGATGTGCCTTGGTGTGTGCTTCCTTGGGTCCAACTTCTTTGGGACTCTCTGAGCTTCCTGGACTTCCTGGAAGTCTATTTCCTCTGCCAGATTGGGGAAGTTCTCATTCATTATGTTTTCAAGGAAGTTTTCAATTTCTTGCTCTTCCTCTTCTCTTTCTGGCACCCCCATGATTTGGATGTTGGAATGTTTAAAGTTGTCCCAGAGGTTCCTAAGCCTCTCCTCATTTTTTTGAATTCTTATTTCTTCATTCTGTTCTGGTTAAATGTTTACTTCTTCCTTCTGCTCCAAACCATTGATTTGAGTCCTGATTTCCTTCCTGTCACTGTTGGTTCCCTGTACCTTTTCCTTTATTTCAGTTTTCATAGATTTCACTTTTTCCTCTACTTTGTGACCATACTCAATTGTTTCTGTGAGCATCCTGATTACCAGTGTTTTGAACTGTGCATCTGATAGGTTGGCTATCCCTTCATTGTTTAGTTCTGTTTTTTGGAGCTTTGATCTGTTCTTTCATTTGGGCCATATTTTTTTTGTCATAGTGCACCTGTTACATAGTAAGGGGCAGAGCCTTACATAGTAAGGGGTGGAGCCTTAAGTGTTCACCAGGGCCGGGCAACCTACATCGCTGCATTGTGATGCTGTCTGTGGGGGAGGGGTCTGAGAGGGAACAGTGCCGCTTGCTCTACTCTCTGCCAGTTTTCAGTCACTTCCCCCGCTACCACAAGCAAATTGGGCTCTTCTGGTGCTGATTCCTGGGTGGGCAGGTTTGTGTATGTTCTAGGACCCTATGGATCTCTCCAACGAACTCTCCTGTGAGGCTGGGAGTTTCTCCCACCGCCTCAACCCCCACAGGTGTTTTCAGTCAGAGGAACCCTGGATTGTTCAGTTTGTCTCACTCCCCAGTCATTCCTCCAGGTTTGTTTGCATGCAAATGTGGGACTGCCTGGTCCGCCAGTCACCACCTCACCCACCCTGGCCCTCCAGCTGCCACCTTGCTGGGAGTCCTCTCTGCCACAGCTGCCCTTCGCTGCCCCTCCTACTGGTCTGAATGAATGTTTCTTTAACTCCTTGGTTGTCAGACTTCCATACAGTTTAATTTTCTGGCAGTTCTGGTTATTTTTTTGTTTTTAAATTTGTTGTTGTCCTTTTGGTTGTGCAAGGAGGCAAAGTATATCTACCTATGCTTCCATATTGGCTAGAAGTTCTCTAAAGAATCACATATTTTTGAATTTACCAAATTTCCTTGTCTTACTGATTCTAATTTCTTTCCACTGTGATCAAAAGTCATAGTTTGTATAATTTCAAATCTTTTAAATTTATTAGGGTTTGTTTTATAATCTATAATATCACTGAATCTAGAAAATAGTCCATATTCACCTGAGAAGAATGTGCATTGTGCTGTTGGTGCTTGCAGCATTTTATCGATGTCTGTTAGGTCTAGTTAGTTTATAGTTTTGTTACAAACTATTGTTATAATATATGATTTTATGTCTTTTAAAGAAGTTGAGAAAAAAGAGAGCAAGTTACATTTAGAGTTTGTTATATCAACATTCTCATTTACTATCTCTGGTTCTCTTCATTTGTTCCTGTGGATTGTGTTACAATCTTGTAACTTATTTTTTACTCAAATTCAGCTTTGTTTCCACACATTTCCTTTGCTATCATTGTGAAATATATTCTTTTATACAATTGCTTTTTTAGATCATTTTAGAAAATAAAGGAGAAGAACTAGGCAATGATATATTGTCTTTTATAATGTATAATTACATTTACCAGTACTCTTGTTTTTGTGTGTGGATTTGAATTATTAGCTGGAGTCCCTTGTGTTCAGCCTGAAGAACCTCTTTATTTCTTGTAACTCCGATCGGCTAGCAATGAATTCTCTCACATTTTGCTTATCTGCGAATGTCTTTATTTTACTTTCATTTTTGACAGTTTTACTAAGTAAAAGATTCTTAGTTGACAGGGTGTTTTTTTCTCTCCCCTCCCAGCTCTTTGAATACGCCATCTCACTGCCTTCTGGCCTCCGCTGTGTCTGGTGAGAAGCTGAATGTTACTCTCATTTGGGTTCTGTTGTATGTGATGAGCTTTTCTTTTTCCTTACTGTTTTCTTGCTATTTTTCTCTTTCAACATTTTTACTATGATGTGTCTGGACATGGATCACTTTATCTTTTGGGGTTAGTTGAGCTTTTTGAATGTGAGATTAATGTTTTTCATCAAATTTCACAAGTTTTCAGCCATTATTTCTTTAGATATTTTTCAGCTCCTCTCTTCTCCCTCTAGTACTCTAATTTGCTGATGTGCTTAATGGTGGCTCATATTTTTCTGAGGTTCTGTTCATATTTCTTCATTATTTTCTTTCTGTTCTTGAGATAAATAATATCTATCTAGCTATCTAGCTATCCATCTATCTATATGTCTTCAAGTTTGTTGATTCTTTCTTCTGCCAGGTCAAATATACTATTGAGATCCTCTAGTGAATTTTTGTGTTCTGTTATTATACTTTTCAAGTTCACAGAATCCATTAGGTTCTTTTAAAAAAGTAATAATAATAATAATTTCTATCTCTTTCGTGATTACCTTATGAGACATTGTCATCATACCTTCTTTTGCTTCTTTAAGCGTGGTTTTATTTAGTTCATTGAACATGTTTATAATAACTGCTTTGAATTCTTTGCTAAGTTGGGTATCTGGGCCCCCTCACTGGGAATTTCTGTTGACTTCTTTTTTCCTGCCTATATATGAGTCACAAAACACTTTCCTGTTTCTTTGCATGTGTAATAATTTTCTATTAAAACTGGACATTTTATTTTATTTTTTAGTTTTAGTTTTTATCCTCACTAAAGGACATGCATATTGATTTTAGAGAGAGGGGATGGGCGAAAGGGATAAAGAGAGAAAGAGAGAGAGAAACATCAATGTAAGAAAGAAACATTGATTAGTGGCCTCTCACATAAGCCATGGCCAGGGACCAAACCCACATCCTAGGCACGTGCCATGACTGGGAATTGAACCTGCAACCCTTCAGTCTATCAGACAACGTTTCAACCAACTGAGCCACAGCAGCTAGGGCAAAAACTGGACATTTTATATGGTGTATTGGTGTGAATATAGTGTATTAACTCTGAATATTGACTCCCTCAACCTTATTGTTCATTTTTGAGTATATGAACTTATTGTTATAGTTTGCTTTTTTATTTGTTTAGTGACTTAGGTAGATTATTTTAGTAAATTGTATTTTCCTGCAGTGTGAAACCTCTGATGTTGCTCCTTAGAATGTGCGTGCTTGGCCATGTGCACAGTCATCCTGGGATGACAGTGATTGTATAAGAGGGTGCAGCTGGGGGGCCCCCAAAAGAAGGATTTGTAATGGGGTCCAGAACTTTGGGTATCCAGGAAATATTAAAAATATAGGATATCCTCACCTCCACAAGTCTGAACTGAGGGATGGGACACATGGAGCAGGGCCATTGAGAGCTGTTTTGCATAGCAAGTTTTGCAGATAGCCTCTAGAATGGTCATTTAACATACTATAACCTTTAACTGGTTTCATAGATATGTTAAATAGCTGTGGCCATGCTTTGAGCCAGGGAGAAGGGAGTGACTTCCACCCAGGATGTAACTGGGAGGCAACACGCCCTGGTTACAGAGCCTGCGTAAGAGCTTGGAGATGATTGGCTCCACACCACAGGTCCATGCCTGCCTGGACTTACTGTGGCAGCCCAGAAAAGCTAGAAAAATATGAGAATGCTGGCAAATGTGGTAGGAGTCAGAAATGGGGCTGCAGAGGAAGATTGGTGCTGGAATTTAAACCCAGGCATGGCAGTCGTAATAGAATCACCATGTGGCTTTGGCAGAGAAGAACCATGTAGCATTAGCAGGGGAGAACCATGCGGCTTTGGGTCTCCCTTTGCCATGCAGCTTACAAAGCTGGAAAGCAAGGTGTAGCAGCAATGCAGAGCTCTCTCTTAGCCATTCGGAAGAATGCAGGAAAGACACTGCAGGAAGGAAAGATGTGGAAGGACTCTTGCTGGTGGGCCATGAGAAGGTGCCATGCGGGTTTGGATTAAGAACTGGAGACCCCAGCTACACAGCTGATGGTGCTGGGAACTGAGGGAGGCCTTCCAGCCAAGCACGGATTACTGGGGAGAACCAGGGGCTACCTGAGCCATGGACTTCTATTTCTTTTCCTGAGATATGGTACCCCAGACTGGGCAAAGGGGGGAAGGAAGGACTGTGTGTGTTTGTGGGTGTTTTAAGGGACTTTGGGATTTTAATGAAGACATTAGGTCATTACTCTTAAGTCTGTATGACTTTTAAATAAATAATTCCATTCCTTTTCACCAATCTCTGACATGGAGGGCTATAATTTCTGGGTGGCGGGCAAGGCGAACCTAGTACAGGGGATCCCAGGAGAAGAGGGGATCTATTTGGTAACATTGTGGGATCTCCTTCTCCGGTGGCCAATCAAGGAAAATCATGGGAGACCACATGCACGGTAGCTTTAAAGTAATACAACTACTTGTACATGCATAGTAGAAGCCCACCAGAACTAGCCAGGAAGGATCCACCCTATGAGAATAGAATCCCTCCAGCCCATGGGGTCAATCTCTGCTTGGAGTTGGCCTGCTCCCATGTTCTCTGCTATAAACTCTGGGTGTTCAGTTCAATTCTTTGTCCCAATCACCAAGAACCTGGTTATCTGTGCCCACCTGTGACAATTGTAGCATTGCTCTCTTGGACTATTTCTATTTTTGATCTTTCTGTTAAGTTGTCTGTCTCTGTTGGTACCGTCACTAGCTCTTAGGCTTCATTAGTTGCTAGCTAATCACTCTATTGTTTTCAACAATTCTCTGGAGCATAAATTGCTCCACAATCTGATCCTGAAGTAGTTTCTGAGTCCAGTATTATTCTGACCCCAAGTGGGGCTCTTCTTAGCTGTCTTTTTTCCTGGTTCTCTCTGGTATACTAGATAGCCACAATCTATCTTGTTGTGACCAACTTCCTCTTAATTGCTTATCACCAAAATGTCCATTGTTTTAGAGATACTCCCTTGACATCCCCACACTCTGTTCCAAATAAAGTTTATTCTCTTGTGGAGAGCTTCAGAACTCTCTGTTCTTATCTCCTGCATCTTCCCCTGGGCAAAATATCTGCTCTCAAACTGGGGGAAGGGACAACAACCACTTCCCTTGGAGTGATAACCCTGCTTTCCAAGCAGGTCACTGTGTGGTAGCACGTAGCCTTTGGTCTTCTTGGCTTTCATCTTCCTTTACGGAACTTTAAATGGTTGCAATTCACTGCTGGAAATATACCCAAAGAGTCCCAAAACACCAATTTAAAAGAATTTATGCACCACATGTGTTGCAACCGATCAAGGCTGGGCAGGTCCACTCTTGCCTCCGGGAGACGGAAGAAAATTCGAGGAGCTGTGGGGATGCTTGACATGCCTTTATTCATGGGTGGGCAAGCCACGCATGCCACAAGATGCGTGCCTAACTAGTGGGAAGCCCCTACTTGTTTAAGTACTAGAGGGGAACAAAGCCAGAAAACTGCCGAAACGTTACATAACCTAACATAGTTCTGCGCATGCGAGCCCACTTCATGTTATGGGAACAGTTTAATTGACTCAGTCTCAAGGCTATGAGAACCAGGTTACCAGGCCCCTCCAAGGCTATGGGAACACTACTTCCCTTAGTTACCCAGACACCTGGGTGAGGAATCCAGACTGCCTCCACTTACCCTATACCACATGTTCACAGCAGCGCTATTTACAAAAGCCAAATTTGGAAATAGCCTAAATGCTCATCGTAGATGAGTGGATATAAAAACTGTGGTACATTTACATAACGGAATACTATGCAGCATAAAGAAAGAAGGATGTCCTACCTTTTACAATAGCATGAATGGAAATGAAGACTATTATACTAAGTGAAATAAGCCAGTCATTGAAAGAGAAAATACCATATGATCTGACTTACAAGAGGAATCTAATGAACAAAATAAACTAATGAGAAAAATAGAACCAGAGGCATAGAATCATGGAACAGACTGAGAGCTGTGAGAGGGGAAGAGGTGGTGGCATTGACTGAAAGAAGCTGAGAGGATTAGTCAAAGGACTATATAAAGGATCCATGGACAACAGTGAAGGGACTGATCATAAAGTAAGTGGCAGGTTGGGTGGAGTGGGGGCAAAGGGGGAAAAAGTGGGACAACTGTAATAGCATGAACAATAAAATGTATTTAAAAACAAATAAATCAAATCAGGCCACAAAAAATTAATTTTACCAGTATGCTTATTTTGTTGAAGGATAGGTCCTTGGAGCTCCTCACCCACATTCCTGAAATTGTCCCCTAAAATCACCTTAATAGCAGTACACCTTTTCTTGACTGCTAACAACATTTTTATGAACTTCTGTTCAGAATTTTGTTTCTGATTGAAAATAAGCGCAACATGAAGATTAAACTGGAGATTAACTGTGGATAAAGGTACTGATAGATTACCCCTGACCAAATGAAAACTTTACAGAGAGGCTCTGAGAACCATCTCCCTTGTGCATTCCAAGCACAGAATACCAGCAGATGCTGATCAAAATAAACTACTAAACCAGGTATTAGGTGACAAAGGTACAATTCTTAGTTCTCTTTCTGGCTTTCTGGGTAACCCTGAGTAAGCCAGTCAACATCCTCTGAGCTCTAGTTCCCAGCATACTGTGTTAAAGTATTTGTCTCACTACTGGTCCCCAAACAGGGACTGTAATAATGACAATTGTATTTATGATGGAGTGATTTTCACAAACCTTCCCCGGTCCTTTCCCCTCTTGTCTCTTGTGGCAGACATCATGCATCTGGGAAGTATCTGTCTGGGCATTAAGAGTTATTGCTGTTTTGAATCTGTGAACTCCAGACTGAGCCCTGGTCTATGATCACCATTTTCTAAACACCTTAAACTTGTTGGATGAGGAAATAAAGTCACAAAGGCTTATCTCTTCCCTCACTACATGTTTCAATTTGTGGAAAAAAAAAGGAATGGGACACTTAGAATTTTTGGCTCTGATCTTCTGCTCATAGTCTATAATTTAAGCCAAAATTAAGTCTCATCCTACGCAGGCATCATCATTTTTTGGTTACTTAAAATGAAATTGGTTCAAAGCCCAGGCCCAAGATCACTTCACTGTTGAATTTTACCAAAATATAAACTCTTCCAAAATGTAGAAGCAGAAGGAACATTTCCCAACTCATTCTTTGAGGTCAGTGTGACCCTTATACCAAAGCCAGACATCGCAAGAAAAGTGCAGGACAATATTGCTTTATGAGTGTAGATGCAAAAAACTTCTCAACATTATACAAGAAAACTGAATCTAGCAACATATAAACATGACTATACACTCTTAGAAGAAAACATAGGACAAAAACTTCACAACACTGGATTGGCAATGATTTCTTGGATACGATATCAAAGGCATGGGTAACAAAAGAAAAAACAGATTAAAATAAAAAATTTTTGTATATCAAAAGAGACTATCAACAGGGTAAAGAGGCAACATACAGAATTAGAGAAAATATTTTCAAATCATATGTCTGATAAAGGATTAATATCCAGGATATATAAAGAACTAAAACTCAACAAAAAACAACCCAATTCAAAATAAGCTAAAGACTTAAGTAAACATTTCTTCAAAGAAGATATACAAAAGACTAATAAGGACAAGAAAAGATGCTCAACACTCCTAATCAATAGGAAACTGCAAATCAAACTATAATAAGGTATATAATATCTTATGATACCTTATTATACCTTATATAATACCTCATACCCATTAAGATGGCTGCTGTCAAAAAACACAGGAAACAAGTGTGGCAAGGAGGTAGAAAAATTGGAATGTTGTACCTTTTTGGTGGGAAGGTAAACTCGTACAGAAGCTATGGAAAACAGTAGGGAGGCTCTCCAAAAAATCAGAAATACTGTAGAACTACCATTTGATCCAGCAAATTCTCTTCTGGATATAGTCCCAAAATAATTGAAAGCAAGGTCTTGAAGAGATATTTGTATACCCATATTTACAGCATTTTCACAAAGTAAAATATGAAAGCAACCCAAGTGTCCATTGACAGATGAATGGATAAGCATAATGTGGTATATGCATACAATGACATATTATTCAGCCTTTAAAAGGGAGGGAATTCTGACCTATGCTACAACATGGAACCTTGAGGATATTAATGCTAAGTGAAATAAACCAGTGACAAAATGGCAAATACTGTGTGATGCCACTATGATGAAGTCTCTAGAGTAGTCAAAACTGTAGAGACAGAATGGTGTTTTCCAGGTGAAGGGAGAAATGGGAATTTATTGTTTAATGAGAATAGAGTTTCAACATTACAATATGAAAAGTTATAAAGATGGATGGTGGTGATGATTGCACAACTTTGTGGATGTATTTAACACCACTAACCTGTATACTTCAAAATGTTTAAGGTGGTAACTTTCATGTTATGTGTATTTTACTATAATTTTTTAAAATAGAAAAAATGATGATATAGAATGATCAGGTGGGAATTATCCCGGGAACTTAAGGTTGGCTTTACATCCAAAAATCAATTAGAGTAATATACTACATCAATAGAATAAAGGCCAAAAACCATATGATCATCTCAATAGATGCAGAGAAACAACATCTGACAAAATTAATATCCATTAGTGATAAAAACACTCAAACTGAAAATAGGACAGAACTTCCTTAACATGATAAGGGGCATCTATAAAAAACCAACAGCTAACATCACACTTAACAGTGAAAGACTAAATGCTTTCCCCCTAAAATTAGGAACAAGAGAAGGATGTCTACACTTGCCACTTCTATTCAATATTGTACTAGAGGTTGTATCTGGGGTAATTAGGCAAGAAATTGAAATAAAAAACATCCAGATTGGAAAGGAAGAAGAAAAAGTGTCTTTACTTGTAGATGACATCTTGTGTATAAAAAACCAGCCTACGGAATCCACTAAAAAATTATTAGGACTAATCAGAAAAGCTCAGCAAGGTTGCAGAGTACAAGATCAATATATAAAAGTCAATTGTATTTCTATTCACTAGCTATGAACAATCTCCCACCAAAATTAAGAAAACAATTCCATTTACAATAGCATCATAAAAAATAAAATACTTAGAAATAAATTTAATAAAAGAAGTGCAAAACTTTCCCCCTAAAAGCTACAAATCATTGTTGAAAGAAATTAGAGAATACCTAAAGAAAAGTAAAGATAGCCCACATTTATGGATCAAAAGATTTAATATTGTTAAGATGGCAACACTACCAAAATTGACTATAGATTCAACACAATCCCTATCAAAATTCCAGCTGAATTGTTTTCTTGTCTTTTTTCAGGAATTGACAAGCTGATTCCAAAAATCTTACAAAAATAACAGTTGGAGAACAGTAATATAGTATCATACTAACATAAGGAGATACAATAGAATGGAATAGAGAGAGTCCAGAAATAAATCCTCAATTTACGATCAGTTGATTTTTGAAAAAAGAACAAAGTTGGAAGACTAATTAAGATAGTGTAAAACCGGAATGAGGCGATCAGTAGAACGGAATAGAGACTCCAGAAATAAATCTTCACATTTATGATCGGCTGATTTCTGAAAAGGGTGCCAAGATCATGCAATGGGAAAAGAACAGTCCTTTCAACAAATTGTGTTGTGTCAACTGGATATCCACATGCAAAACGATGAAAATAGACCCCTTCCTTACACCGTACACAAAAATTAACTCAGGATGGACCATTGACTTAAATATGAGGTAAAACTATTAAAATTCATCAAAATTTAAACTTTTATGTTTCAAATGTAAAAAACTGGAAAGAACCTACAGAATGGGTGAAAATATTTATACATCCTATATCTTATAAGAGATTTGTATGTAGAATATATGAAGAACACTTATAACTCAATAATAAAAAGAAAAAGAAGCCCAGTTTTTAAATGGGCAAATAATTTAAATAGACATCCTTTAAAGAAAAATGTAAAGAGTCCAATAAGCATATAAGAACACGCTCAATATCATTAGCCATCAAGGAAATGCAAATCAAAACCAAAATGAGACATCTCTTCATGTCTCATAAGATGGCTATAATAAAAAAGAGAGATAGCAGCATGAGTTGGCAAGGATGTGGAGAAATTAGAATCTGCATACATTGCTGATGGGAATGTAAAATAGTACACCACTTTGGAAATGTCTAGAAATTCCTCAAAAGATTAAACATAAAGCTACTATAATAACCTAGCAACTCCATTTCTAGGTATACAACCAGAAGAAATGAAAACACGTCAAGACAAAACAACTGCACATAGTGCTCATAGCAGCAGCATTCATAGTAGCCTAAAGTTAGAAACAATCCAAATGTCCATTAGCTAATGAAGGGTTGAATAAAATGTGATACGTACATACAATGAATATTATTTGGCAATGAAAAGAAGTGAAGTATTACAAGATAGATAAAACTTGAAAACAAGGTGCTTGATTCCATTTACCGTATTTTGCCATGCATAATGCACACCCACGTTTTTGGCCCAAACTTTCAGGAAAAAAATCTTTCATTTTCATTTTTTAATTAATTAATTTATTTATTTATATTTAGATACTTGTTTTTTGTATTATAAGGGAATTTTAGAATTTGTTTTTGAACATATGGTACAAGAAATTTTATGTAACAAATAATTACAAAACACAAGAACAGATACAAGTTATTTCAGGTACTACCCACGTATGATGCACATCCTTATTTTTCCTCAAAAATTTAGACAAAAGTATGTATTACACACAGCAAAATATGGTATCTAAATGTCCAGAAAAGCAAATCTATAGAGATAAAAAATAAGTAGCAAGTCTAATTACTGAGGTTTGATGGAGGAGGCCAGGAGAAAATGGGAGTCCCTGCTAAATGGCTACAAGGTGTCATTTTGGTGGTGACAAAATATTCTAAAATCGATTGTGGTTATGTTTGTACAACTTTGTGGATATACTAAAATATATTGAGCTCTATACTTTAATTTGTATAAATTGTATGGTATATGATATATATCTTAATAAGTAGATATATACAGGGTCTGGCACAAATAATGCCCCTTTTTATTACATAAAAATCTTTTATTACAAAATCATAAGCATATAATTCTGAACATAACAATATCACACTCAAGCACAGCATATGACATTTTAGGTGAAATGTTCAAATTGCTGTCTATGTTGCGTGAGACATTCACGTACCCTACAACCACACTCAGTGGTGTTTCTTCTGCTGGACCCTATAGTGAGGTAGATGATAGCCAGGTAGATAGATAGATAGATAGATAGATAGATAGATAGATAGATAGATAGAAAGATAGATAGACAGATAAATATATACATACATACATAATATACTATAAGGCCAAGTGATCTAAGAATGCCTAAGCCCAGGCTTGGCCCAAGTACCATCGTTACCCCTGACAGTACAGAGTCAATAGACTGTAACATTTCATTAAACAGGTTGTACCTAAAATGCTAAAGCAGAGCTCTCTAGTAAACTGGCTTAGATCTCACAGCCAAGAAAGAAGATTCAGAGGGCATGTTTTCTTGCCCTAAGCCACCTAAATCTTACAATTTTATCAATCTTTACTGGGTGTGATATGACAGTAATGAAAATCATTTGTACCCCTATGTTCTGTCCATGTATTATTCACAATAGCCAAGACATCAAAGCAACCTAAGTGCCTGTCCATAGACGAATGGATAAAGAAGATGTGGTACATATGTGAATGGAATATTCTTTAGCCATCAGCAAAGAATGAAACCTTACCATGTGCAACAACATGGATGGACCTACAGGGTATTATGCTAAGGGAGATAAGTCGGACAAAGAAACACAAACAGCGTATGATTTCATTTCTTTGTGGAATATAAAAAACAAAATAAACAAAGAAAACAGAAACAAACTCATAGACACAGAGAACAAATTGATGCTTATCAGATGGGAAGAGGGTTGGGGTGATGATAAAAGGTAAAGGGATTAGGCGTGCAAATGACCAGTTATAAAAACAGTCATGGGGATATATAAAGTAGTAAAGCATAGGGAATATGATCGACGATATAACTATGTATGGTGTCAGATGGGTACTAGACTTATCTGGGTGATCACTGCATTAAGCTATATAAATGTCTAATCACTACGTTATACACCTGACTCTAACAGAACTGTAATTGAAAAGTTAAAAAAAAATGACAGAGCATTAGGGAGAACAGAGGAGGGACAAATGGCTGAACTTCATTGCAAGGAAGAGAAATGCTCTCCTAAAACTGAGGCCCCCTAAAAAGAAGAAACAGAAGAAAGGAGAGGGAAGAGAAAAGCAGGAGGGGAGTGGAGAGAAGGGGGTGGGAGGGGCCAAAAAGATGGAGAGGGAGAGGAGAGGGCAGGGGAAGCCCAGACACCCTACTCACTGTAAATGTGGCCCTGTGCCTGCAGTCAGAGAACACTGTCTCCTCTTGCAGAACAGGAAGGAGAGGACAAAGAAGGTCAGTACCCCTCTCCTAGATGCTCTCTAATTGGAGGAAGATTCCTGACAGAGATGTGGAGATGCAAGTAGCAGACGAGACAGGGTCAAACCAAACCTGAGCAGAATGCCTTGGTGAGTAAGAACACTTAACAGTTCCTTGCAAATCAAAGACCCTTAGAGAAAGCTGCTCATTTTGCTGTTTGCGAGTAAGATTTTAACCTGGAAGGAAATTGTAGAATTATTAAAGTGATTTGTGTTTTATAGCAAGATATGGCTGTTGGTATAAATGAAGTGCTTTGCAGATGTTATAAGATATTGTGGGCAGGGGAAGCCATCCATTTACATTCCCAGAGCTTTACTTTATTAAGTGCCTTGAGTGGTTATTTTTCCAAAGTCGTCTTCTCCTCTCATCTGAATGCACTTCTAGTCGGGGTACACTAAAGTTTTATTCATGAAGAAGAATAAGGATGGAGACAAACTTCATAGTGATCTAGAAGAGATACAACCTAGTGACTTGCCTTCTGGTGCACTGATTTGTAAAAGAGAAATGATCTACAGGGTACCTTTGGTGAAAACAGTCCTTTTTTCTCTGTTTGGTTTCCAGAGCTGCAACAGTCTGACCTTTCAGTGCTTAAGCAGACCAAACCCCAAGGGAGGGTGTGGGAGTAGCTGGGGAGCTAGTTTTAGTTGATAGCCATGATTCTTTGTACAGACTTCCTGCACCCTGGTTTTGGAGTGACACTTTCTTGTCACTCGTTTGAACTTTGCTTTTAGCTGCTTTTTATATGGAAGACCTTTGTTAGATTCACATGACTATGACCACCAACAGTCATCCTGTGCAACCCACCTTCTTACCACTGAAAATATAGCCTTCCAGAGAGTATCACCTCAGGGTAACTCACGTTTCCAATCAGAACTCCAATCACAGTGTGTGGCTTTGTACAGAGAGGTGATTTGTCCATGGTGCCCCTCTCCTTTGCAAAATTCTAGTGCATAGAGAAAAAGAATCAGAATGGTATAATGAGCATACAATAGCTATCACCTAGATCAAACAATTGCAAAAATTTGCCAT
>VMDR010026089.1:0-14172 GCA_007922815.1 Macrotus californicus
TTGGCATCTACAAGTGGATGAATGCCAAGGATTGTCAATCACCACCAGAATAAAGGAAGAAACAAAGAAAGGTCCTTCTCTAGAGCCTTAAGAGAGAGCATGACATAGCCAAAATCTTGATTTTGGACTTCTAACCCCCAGAACCTAGAGATAATAATTGTTTGTTGTTTTAAACAACTTAGTTTATGGTAATTTGTTACAGCTGCCCTAGGAATCTAATACATAAATATTACATCCGTTTTCATCAAATCTTAGAATATTAAGATTTCATTAGGTAAAAAGTTTTAAATAAACATATTCAAGATTTTTTTCTGAAGGGTAACTAATACTCACTATGCTTGATCAAGAGCAGTGGTCTTGGGTTTGAACTGCAAAACAAACTCAAGAGACAAATAAGCTTCACTCAGCCTCTAAAAATGGGCTTTAAATAGCCTTTAAGTAAGCACACATAATAGGCAACCTGACTTGCATAGGAAACAGAGAGCAGAGGCTCATGACTCACAGCTTTGACTGCTGAATGCCCCAGTTTCTTTATGTCGGGATGCATGAGGTCATGGGAGTTGAAGTCTAGAGGATATGGACCCCCTTGGATCATGAAAGCCTTAAGATTCAGGGTCCCATCAGCTTTTCGACCTTACTAAAATCAAAATGCTTTCAGAAGTATGAAACTAAATCCTATATCTGATGCAGCTTATTATTCCTCAATTACTGGTTACTTTGGAATCACAGTTTACTCAAGAAACATTCTACAAGCCTCAAGAACAGGTGTACCATGCATTATATATCAACATCAGCAGTACTCATTTACCTTGCATCTGACATATACAAACATATTCCCCTTGTTCACTTCATGGAAGATTGAAACAAGGGCCAAAGCCTTAGATGCCCCTCAGGCTGAAGGAAAGGCAACAGACCAGATACATAACCTTTTTTCTCCAGAGTGTAACATATAGCTATAAAATATAGCTTAAAAAGTATTTCAAAAATTGTCTAGATGAATTAACACTTTAAAACATTTACATACAACCATATTTTTCCTAAAAACTTACTAAGGGCGGAGGAAGATGGTAGAGGAGTGAATGAAAGTCACAATATCCTCCTCCAAGGATAAATCTGGAATTACAACTAAATTGTGGAGAAATCACCTTGAACAAACAACTGAGAAACAGCAAGAGTGAAGCCTTATAACCTCAAACAGACAGAAGACTCACATTCAGCACAATCTGACTGCTAAGGAATGCCGTAGAGACTTGAGAGGGCTGGCTGGGTACCCACAGACAGCAGTGCTAGAGGGATAATTTGGTGACTGGTTGGATCCCCTTGAGAAGTGTGGGGTGTAAACCCTAAGCTAGGAGCCCCAGCCTAAAGCACCAGAACCCAAAAAGTACACAGATAAAAACTGGCAGTGAAAAGCGGCAGGGTGGCTCTCTGCCACAGACAGATGGCTGGAGAACCAAAGAGCTGTTTAAAGGACCAACACACAAATTTTCATTTTCAGCCACTTACCCAGGACTCTGGCAAAGGTGGAGTCAGAGTGGGCTGGAGACACCTGAGGAGACACTGGGGATGGAACTGAGAGAATAGGGAAAGCCACAGGGATTCTGGTGCTGAATTATCTCCAATATGGCAACAACCATTGTGCTCAGGTAGACAAACTTCCCTCCAAGTGTCAGCGACCTGAGGGGGAATAATAGCCCCAATCCCAGGAGGGATTCTACCCTGCCCTATGGTACTCAAACCTGACTGTTGAGTGCACAGTAACTAGATTAACAACTGAAGGAGACATCCACAGACAGTAGATCCCTGGAAGTCTGGAACTGGCTGCCTAAAGTCAGACAGGGTCAACATCTGAAATCACCAGAGGCAGATCCAAAAAGAAAAAAAACAGTGGTAAATTATAGAGGCTACCGAGATGACATCCACTGTGGTAATCTCTATGATTTCCTATATTTTCTTTCCTGCATAGCTTTTTAACATTCACTTTTTTTCCAACAAGTTTGTACATATTAAGTCACTAGATTTTATACTATAGTTAATTTCAATTCACCTATTTTGCCCCTCCCTTCTCTTACCATATTTTACCTGCTTCTTTCCAATCATTATTTTCCTTTCAAACTTGGTTTTCTCTCTAGCTACAACTTGTTTCCATTCTGCATTCTTACTATTTCTCCCTCATCCAGACACACAACACCAATTTTCTTGTCAATGATCATCTCACATCCTTTTCCCCCACTTTTAATTACCCACATTCTACCTCAACCTTTAGCACTCTGCTACTTGGTTGTGGGTAGGGTAGTGGTGGTTGTTCCTCTTTCAATTTTATCTCTAGATCTTCACTAATTTTGTATATCAAATATAAAATTTTACTGGTCCCCTCTCCTAATCTTTTTTTCATCTCAAATTGTTAATTTCACCATGTCTTAGCCTATTTTTTACTTTTTTACTTTTTTCTATTTCTCTTTCATACTTACTATTTCTTTTTCTTTGTTCTTTTTTCTTTCATCTCAAATGTTAATGTTTTTCCTGTCTTAGTCTGGTTTATGTTCCTCATTTTTAGTATTCTCTCTCCCTCTACCACTTCCAAATCAATTCCCATTATTCTAAACACATCTTAAGCTTTTCTTTGTTTCTTTTTTCCCTGTTATTCCCATACCACCAATATTAAATTTCTGTTCATTTGTTTTTGATATTAGAGTGGTGGATTTTTCTACCCAATTTGGCTCCTATATCTTTATTATTTATTCACTTTTTTCCCTTATTTTTATTTCTCTCTTGCTTTATTTTATTTTAATTTAATTTCTGTTTAGGCCTAATACTATATGCTTCCCTTCTCATAATTCATTCTACATTCTTTATTCCCTTTTTATTTCAAGAGGTAAATTTTACTTTCTCTCTTTGCATTGCTCCAATTCCCTACTTTTATTAGAGCTCCTCCCTCTACCCACTCGAAATCATTTTTCTTTCAGTAGGTCATCTCATATCCACTCTCCTTTCTTATAATAGTCTTAATCTCTTTACTCCCTTATTAATGCTGGTTTATTTGTTGTTGATTGTCAGTTTGTGGAAGGTAGTTATTTTTGTGGTTGTGGGTTTGTTTTCTGGGCTTTGTGGTTTTGTTCTGGCCACCCCTGCACAACAATACACAAGTTGTGGTGGGAGGAGTGACCCTCAGTTAACCAGATGGAGGGAAGAACCCACCAAAGAAAGACCCAGTAATAACCAAAACCCAATTACAGCCAGAGAACCAACATAAAAGTCATAAAGGACATCCCAACAGCATCAAGTTCAAGAGATCGAGGAGACAGCACCATTGAATCTTACAGGTCTCCTACCATAGAAGTTCACACCACAAAGTCAGGAAGTCAAACTACATCAACTTAAAAAAGCAGAAGTAAACAAAAAGAGTCTCACAAATAACAGGAAGACAAAGAAACAACCCCCAATTGAAAGGAAAGAAGGAATCATCAGAAAGAGTGCTAAATGAAATAGAGACAGGTCAACTATCAGGTATTGAGTTAAAAACAATGGTTATAAGGAAGCTCAATGAGCTTAGTACAATTATCAAAAACTACAGGGAAACTATGAGGAACTTACTGCAAACTATATAACCATGATAAAGGTCATAGAAACAGTAATAAGGGCCAAGAGGAAATGAAGAATACAACTTCTGAGTTGAAGAACACAGTATAAGGAATCAAAAGCAGGCTAGATGAAGCAGAGGATCGAATCAGTGAGCTGGCAGACAAGGTAGAAAAAAACATCCAGAAAGAGCAAGAAAAAGAAAAAAGATTCAAAAGGAACAAAGAGGAATTAAGGGAATTGCAGGACATATAAAACATAATAGCAGCATAATAGGGATACCAGAAAGAGAAAAAGAGGAGTAAGGAATAGAAAACCTGTTTGAAAAAGTAATGATGGAAATCTTCCTAAATCTGATGAGAGAATAAGTCATACAAACCCAGGAGGCACAGAGGATCCCAATCAAGAGGAACCCAAAGAGGCCCATTTCAAGACAGGAAATAATTAAAATAACAAAATTCAAAGATCTATAGAAAATTCTAAAGGCAGCAAGGAAGAAACAGGAAGTAACATGCAATGGAGCCCTGATAAGGCTAGCAACTGCCTTCTCAACAGAAACACTACAAGACAGAATGTAATGGCAAGAAATATTACAAGTACAAAGCAAAGCCTGTAATCAAGACTAGTCTATCCAGCATGGCCCTCAATTAAAATGGAAGATGAAATAAGGAGTTTCCCTGACAAAAAGAGGATGAAAGGATACACTTCCACAAAACCAGCACTGCAAGATATAATAAAGGGACTACTTTAAGAAGAGGAAAAATAAGAATGAGAGAGAGGGGAACACAGGTACTAAAGGAGAAAATGGCAATGAATAATTACCTATCATTAATAACCTTAAATGTAAATGGATTGAGAGCTCCAATAATAACCTTAAATGTCAATGCGTTGAATGATCCAAACAAAAGACATAGAGTAGCTGAATGGATCAGAAAACATGACCCACACATACGCTGCATACAAGAGACCAAGTTGGGAACAAAAGACCTGCTGAGACTGAATGTGAAGGGCTGGAAAAAATATTCAAAGCAAATAGACAGGAAACAAAAAGGCGGAGTAACAAAACTTACATCAGACAAAATAGACTTCAACACAAAGGCCACAAAAAAAGACACAGAAGGGCACGTCATAATACTCAAAAGAAAGATTTATCAAGAAGACATAAATATTGTAAATATGTATGCACCCAAAATAGAAGCACACAAATGTATAAGGGAAATCTTGGAGGACTTCAAGGAAGATATACACAGCAATACAATTATAGTAGGAGATTTTAACACTCAGCTGTCAAAACTGGATAGATCTTCCAAACAAAATATCAACAAGGATATTATGGAACTGAACAACGTGTTAGATCAAACGGGTTTAACTGATTTAAATGGAATGTTGCATCCCAAAGAAAAAAAAATACACATTCTTTTCATTTTTTTTATTACTTAATTGTTGTTGAATTACAGTTTTCATTTTCACCCCACCACTCCCCCCCGACCCCAGCCAAACCCACCCCCCTCCCCCGCTCCCACCCTCCCCCTTGGTCATGTCCATGTGTCCTCCATAGTGGTTCCTGAAAACCCTTCCCCCCACTATTCCCTACCCCTTCCCCTCTGGCCATTGTTAGATTGTTCTTAATGCCAATGTCTCTGGTTGTATTTTGTTTGCTGATTTCTTTTGTTGATTATGTTCCAGTTAAAGGTGAGATCATGTGGTATTTGTCCCTCACTGCCAGGCTTATTTGACTTAGCATAATGCTCTCTAGTTCCAACCATGCTGTTGCAAAAGGTAAGATCTCCTTTCTTCTGCATAGAATTCCATTGTGTAAATGTACCATACTTTTTTGATCCACTCATTGACTGATGGGCACAAAGGTTGCTTCCAGCACTTGGCTATTGTAAATTGTGCTTCTATGAACATTGGGGTGCATAGGTTCTTTTGGATTGGTGTTTCAGTGTTCTTAGGGTATAATCCCAGCAGTGGAATTGCTGGGTCAAAAGGCAATTCCATTTTTAGTTTTCTGAGGAAATTCCATACTGTTTTTCACAGTGGCTGCACCAGTCTACAATTCCACCAAGAGTGTACAAGGGTTCCCTTTTCTCCACATTCTCTCCAACACTTGTCTGTTGATTTCTTTATGATGGCCATTCTGACGGGTGTCAAGTGGTATCTATTGTTGTTTTAATTTGCATCTCTCGGATGGCTAGTGATGCTGAGCATCTCTTCATATGTCTCTGTGCCCTCTGTATATCCTCCTTGAAGAAGTGTCTGTTCAAGTCTTTTGCCCATTTTTGAATTGAGTTTTTGGTCTTCCTGGAGTGGAATCCTGTGAGTTTTTTATATATTTTGGAGATCAAACCCTTGTCCGAGTCATCATTGGCAAATATGTTTTCCCATGTATTTGGTTCTCTGTTTATTTTAATGCTGTTTCATCTAGCCATGCAGAAGCTTTTTAATTTGATGAGGTCCCATTTGTTGGTTCTTTCCTTTATGACCCTTGCTTTAGGGGACACATCATTGAAGAGGTTGCTGCGAGGAATATCTGATATTTTCCTGCCAATGTTTTCCTCTAGGATTTTTATGGTGCCATGGTGTATATTAAGTGTTTTATCCACCTTGAATTTATTTTTGTATATGGTGTAAGTTGGTGGTCGAGTTTCATTTTTTTGCAAGTAGCTGTCCAACCCTCCCAACACCATTTGTTAAAGAGGCTATTTTTACTCCATTTTATGCTTCTTCCCCCTTTCGAATATTAGTTGACCATAGAGATTTGGGTTTATTTCTGGGCTCTCTGTTCTGTTCCATTGGTCTATGTGTCTGTTCTTATGTCAATACCAGGCTGTTTTGATTACAGTGGCCTTGTAATACCGTTTGATATCAGGTATTGTGATCCCTCCTGCTTTGTTCTTCTTTCTCAAAATTGCTGCAGCTATTCAGGACCATTTATGGTTCCATATAAATTTCTGAAATGTTTGTTCTATATCTGTGAAGTATGTCATTGGTACTTTATTAGGGATTGCATTGAATCTATAAATTTCTTTGGCCAGTTTGATGATGTTAATTTTTCCTATACATGAGCATGGTACATGCTTCCATTGCTTTGTGTCTTCCTTAATTTCTTTCTTCAGTGTTGTATAGTTTTCTGAGTACAGGTCTTTTACCTCCTTGGTTAGGTTGATTCCTAGATACTTTATTTTTCTTGTTGCTATATCAAATGGGATTTTTTTTCCTGATTTCTGCTTCTGATGTTTCATTGTTAGTATACAAACATGCCTTTGATTTCTTTATATTGACTTTCTATCCCGCTGTTTTGCCAAATTCATTTATTAGGTGGAGTAGTTTTTGGGTGGAGTCTATAGGATTTTCTGTGTACACTAGAATGTCATCTGCAAACAATGACAGTTTTACTTCCTCCTGTCCAATTTGGATGCCTTTTATTTCTTTTTGTTGTCTGATTGCTGTGGCTAGGACTTCCACTACTATGTTGAACAGGAGTGGTGAAAGCGGGCATCCTTGTCTTGTTCCTGATTTTAGTGGGAAAGCTCTAAGTTTTAGCTCATTGAGTATGATGTTGGATATAGTTCTCTCAGATATGGCCTTTATAGTGTTGGGGAATGCTCCCTCTATTCCCATTTTGCTCAGTGTTTTTATCATAAATGGGTGCAGTACCTTATCAAAGGCTTTTTCTACATCTATTGATATGATCATGTGATTGTTGTCTTTCATTTTGTTTATGTGATGCATTACATTTATTGATTTGTGAATATTGTACCATCCTTTCATCCCAGGGATGAATCCCACTTGATCGTGGTATATGATCTTTTTAATGTATTGCTGGATGCGGTTTGCCAATATTTTGTTGAAGATTTTAGCATCTAAGTTTATCAGCGATATTGGCCTGAAGTTTTCTTTCTTGGTTATATCTTTATCTGGTTTTGAAATTAGGATGATGCTGGCTTCATAAAAAGAGTTTGGGAGCCTTCCATCGTCTTGAATTTTTTGGAAAAATTTGAGAAGGATGGGGGTTAGCTCTTCCTTAAATGCTTTGTAAAATTCTCCTGTGAAACCATCTGGTCCAGGGCTTTTATGTGTTGGAAACTCTTTGATTACTGCTTCAAAATCATCTGCTGTTATTGGCCTGATCAGGTTTTGTGCTTCTTCTTTGTTCAATTTTGGAAGATTATATTTTTCTAGAAATTTATCCATTTTACATAGGTTTTCAAATTTCTTGGCATATAGTTCTTCATAGTAATTTCTTACAGTCCTTTGTATTTCTGTGGTATCAGTTGTAAACTCTGCTCTTTCATTTCTGATTGTGTTTATTTATGTCCTCTCTCTTTTTTTCTTAATGAGCCTGTGTAAAGGCCTGTTGATTTTATTTATCTTCTCAAGGAACCAGCTCCGGGATTATTGATCCTTAGAATTGTCCTTTTAGTCTCTATGATATTTAATTCTGCTCTGATCTTGGTTATTTCCTTTCTTCTACTTGCTCTGGGCTGTCTTTGTTGTTGTTCCTCTAGTTCATGTAGGCATAGGGTTAGGTTTTTATTTGAAATGTTTCTATCTTTTTTAGGTAGGCCTGTATTGCTATGAACTTCCCTCTCAGGACGGCCTTCGCTGTGTCCCATAAGTTTTGGATTGTTGTGTGTTAATTTTCATTTGTTTCCAGAAACTTTATGATTTCTTCCCTAATCTCATTTTTTACCCATTCATTTTTTTAATAGCATGCTATTCAATCTCCATGAGTTTGAGTGTCTGGGCTTTTTTTCATTGAGGTTAGTTTCTGGTTTCAGTCCCTTGTGGTCAGAGAAAATGCTTGATATGATTTCAATTTTGTTGAATTTGTCGAGGCTTGTTTTGTGACCTATCTTGTGGTCTATCTTTGAAAATGTCCCATGTGCATTTGAAAAGAATGTGTATGTTGCTTCTTTGGGATGAAAGGCTCTGTATATATCAGTTAAGTCCATTTCATCTAGGGCTCTGTTCAGTGCCACAGTATCTTTGTTGATATTTTGTTTGGAAGATCTGACCAATTTTGACAGTGGGGTGTTAAAATCCTCTACTATAATTGTGTTGCTATTAATATATTTCTTGAAGTCCTCTAATATTTTCTTTATGTGTTTGGGTGCTCCTATATTGGGTGCATATATGTTTATACTGTTTATTTCTTCCTGGTGGATTCTTCCCTTCTGTATTATGAAGTGACCTTCTAAATCTCTTTTTATGGCTCTTCTTTGGAAGTCTATTTTGTGTGATATCAATATTGCTACGCCAACTTTTTTTTCCTGTCTATTTGGTTGGAATATTTGTTTCCAGCCTTTCACTTTCAGTTTGTGTAAGTCTTTTGTTCTGAGGTGGGTCTCCTGTAGTCAGCATATTTGTGGGTCATGTTTTCTTATCCATTCAGCGACTCTGTGTCTTTTGATTGGTGCGTTTAATCCATTTACATTTAAGGTTATTATTGGTAGGTACTTATTCATTGCCATTTTTTCCTAACTGTGTTCCTCTCTCTCTCACTGTTTTTCTTCCTGTTCTTAAAGCAGACCCTTTAACATCTCTTGAAGAGCTGGTTTGGAGGTGGTATATTCTTTGAGGCTTCTTTTGTCCAAGAACCTCTTTATTTGGCCTTCCATTGTAATTGAGAGCCTTGGTGGATACAGAAGTCTACTTGCAATCCTCTGATTCTCATTGCTTGAAATATTTCTTGCCATTCCCTTCTGGCTTGGAGCGTTTCCATTGAAAAATCAGCTACTAGTCTTATCAGGTTCCCTTGACTATTAGTTCCTTTTTACTCCTTGCTGCCTTTAAGATTCTCTCTCTGTCTTGGAGTTTTGTCATTTTAATTATGATATGTCTTGCAGTGGGCCTCCTGTGGTTCCTCTTGATTGGGACTCTCTGTGTTTCCTGGATTTGTGTGACTTTTTCTCTCATCAAATTTGGGAAGTTTTCCATCATTACTTTTTCAAACAGGTTTTCTATCTCTTGCTCTTCTTCTTCTCCTTCTGGTATCCCAATATAAGTATATTATTAGGTTTCATGTTGTCCTGCATTTCCCTGAATCCCTCTTCGTTCTTTCTGAGCCTCTTTTCTTTCTCTTGCTCTTTCTGTGTATTTCTTTCTACGTTGTTCTGCAACTTGCTAATCTGATCCTCTGCTTCATCGAGCCTGCTTTTGATTCCTTCTACAGCGTTCTTCAGTTCAGAGATTGTATTCTTCATTTCCTCTTGACCTTTGTTGATATTTTCTATTTCTTTTTGCATGTTGATATAGTTTGCAGTGAGTTCATTGTACTTTCCCTGTAGTTTTTGGTAATTCTTTGTGAGCTCATTGAGCTTCCTCATAACCATTGCTTTGAACTCAATATCTGGTAATTGATTTGCTTCTTTTTCATTTAACATTCTTTCCGAGGCTTCCTCCTTTCCTTTCATTTGGGAATTTTTGTCTGCCCATGGTTTGTGAGACTCTTCTTGTTAGCCTCTGCTTTTTAAAATTGATCTGTTCTGACTCCTTGGGTTTATGGTGTGAACTTCTGTGGTAGAAGCCCTGTGATACTCAGTGCTGCAGTCTTCTTGATCTCCTTAGTTCGCTGGTCTTGGGCTGACGTTTATGTTGGCTCTCTGTATGTCTTTGGGTTTTGATTGTCTTTGGGTGTATCTTTGGTGAGTTTTTCCTTCAGCTGGTTAACTGAGTGTCACTCCATCCCCCTCATTTTATATTCTATTGTGCAGCTGTGGCCAGGTTGTTTTGGAGCTGGTTCTTCTGTATATACAAGGTTTTGAGGATTTTTTCTTGTTCTTGTTTAGTTGTTTGTTCTGAGTAATTTCTCTACCAATTGGTTATGTTTCTAGATAGGTCCTGTGTTGAGTTAGTGTGGCTTCCACTCCCTTTTTCACCTTCTTCTGTTCTTATCTGTTGTTGGTTCCTTTGTTGGTGAATTTCCTCTTCCAGCAGGTGTACTGGTGTCCACAGCTCCCACCTTCTCTTTTTTTGTGATAAGTTGGAGGGGAAGGCAAATGGTTTAAGATAGTGGGAATGTATTCTATGGTATTAAAAGTACGAACCCGTGGAGAAGAGATAGGAGATCCTAGGATATATATATAGTGTTAGCCGTGATATTTCTCCCAGCTAGCCACTTTTTAGAAAGGGTAGAAAGGAGATAAGACTCTTGTTGGGAGGGGAAGGACTGTGAGTTGGATCTAGAAAGCAGTGATCTTGTGAGAGTTCAGATCATGAGGTAAAGTGAGAAAAAAGGGCAGAAAATGTGTGTAGATCATGAGCGAGCAGTTAACCACAACAGTAATACAGTTCAGGAAACAGTGAAGTGAGCCAAGATCTGGGAAGGTTGCTGTGTAGTATTCATAAATGTATGGAATGGCAATTATTTACAATAGTTATGGAGCAACAATTATATGACAGAATCTATGTGATCTGGTTAAGAATAGGAAGTATAGCACGTAGAACAGGGTGCTAATGGAAACCAAAAGAAGTGAAAAGAAGGGAAAATTAAAAATACAGTATGAAAGAGAGAACGAGGGAAACTGATCTTACAATTCAGTTTAAAAAATCAAGCAAAGAAGGCTAAACAGAAAGAAGAGAAATACAAAAATACTACTATAATAATAGATGTAAGAATAATGAAAAAATAATAATAATACAAATATGCAATAACTTACAAGTTCTCTGAAGTAGCAAATTGAAATTTGTCTCACTGTCTCAGATGTTGTGCCCCCACTTTGGGTTCAACTCTGGTCCCTTCACAAGTCCAGGTTTTATCGTCTCACTTGTGGGAATATATTTTTTAAAAAAAGGAAGGAAGATGAAATAAAAGAGGAAAGAAAGGAAGAAAGAATAATGAAAGACTGATGTAAAGAAAGGAAGAAGGAGTTCTTATTTTAAAAAAGAAAAGAGAAAAAAGGGGAAAAAAAGGAGGCCTCCTGCTGGCTTCGAACCAGCCAAGCCAGTTCTACTGTCTCTGGGGAGCTGATTTGAGTGTGCACCTCCTCTGGTGCTTCCTGTGAAGTGCTGGGCTTGTGTGTGAGATGCCTCTGGGCAGCAGGATCAAGAAGGCTCCCTCCCGAGACTCTGGTGTGTGAGCCTGGCTTCCAACAGATCAGGTGGCCTTCAATCTCCCAGGTGTGCCGTGCGCGCCCAGCCTCTGTTACTGGGACAGGAGGGACGGGGAGTGCCCCACGGCCAGTGGAGGTAGGAGCGCAGTAGGCCCTGGAGCTACTGCAGGAGAGTTCCCCAAGCAGCCGCTGAGTGTCTCTTAGTTCTCTTTTTCTTTCTGAAAAAGTCCTTTTTACTCAAGCCTGACACTCCAACAAGCACCTGGCCTCCCCCACAGCCCGGCTCTGCAATCAGACGGGGCCTGACCCAGTTGGGCCCCTCGCGCCCACCTCTCCCCAGCTGGCCTCACAGTCTCAGTGGGTGTGCACAGTGTCTGCATTTTCACCAGTTGGTCCTTATTCGCCCCCTGTGACTTCAAGCACCCAGGTCTTTCCCAGTGCTGCTTACACCTTGTTCGGCAGGGGGAGGGAGCCCCTGACCCGGCACTCTCCCTAGAATCCTTCTACTGACCCAGCAGTCACCGGGTCTGGGGCTACAGCCCCCCTGGTCCTGTGCTGGGCCCAGGGACCTTATTGTCCTGAAGCACAATCCCTACCCTGTTTTTTTCAGTGTTCTTTCCAAATCCTGGTCTCCAATCTTCTTATATGCTGGATACCGTTGGCTGTTCCCTCTGTTCCTGAGAAGATCAGCTAGGTATCTCACCCACGCGCAGGCAGAAGTGGATTCCGCTCCCACCTATCTCGCCACCATCTTCCGAAAAACTAAAATACACATTTTTTTCAAATGCTCATGGAAATTTTTCAAAGATAGACCACATGATAGGACACAAAGCAAGCCTCCACAAATTCAAAAAAACTGTAATCATAGAAAGCATCTTCTAGGACCTGGGAAATAGAAATCTACCTGAACAAAAAATTCAAAAATATTCAAACTCATGGAGACTGAATAGCATGATGTAAATAGAGAATGAGTTAATAATGAGATCAAGAAAGAAATAAAAAAGTTTCTGAAAATAAATAAAAATGAACACACAACAGTCCTAAATCTATGGGACACAGGAAAGGCAGTTGTGAGAGGGAAGTTCATAGCCATATAGGCTTACCTATAAAGAAAGAAACATTTCAAATAAACAACCTAACCATACATCTAAAATAACTGGAGGAACAACAACAAACAAAGCCCAGAGAGAATAGAAGAAGGGAAATAACCAAGATCAGAGCAGAATTAATGACATAGTGACTAAAAGAACACAAATTAAAGATCAATGAATCCAGGAGCTGATGGTCTGTAAGATCAACAAAATTGACAAGACTTTGACCAGATTCATCAACAAAAAAAGGGAGAGGACCTAAATATATAAAATCAGAAATGAAAGAGGAAAAATTACAATTTATACCACAGACAAATGACTGTAAGAAATTAATATGAACAAATATATATACCAAGACATTTGAAAACTGGGGTGAAATGGACAAATTTGTAGAAAAATATAATCTTCCAAAACAGAATCAAGAAGCATAAAGCCTGAACAGACTGATAACAGTTGGTGAAATTGAAGGAGTAATAAAAAACTCTCATCGCACCGGACCGGACTCTCAAAACCCTGGACCGGATTGTTTCACAACAGAATTTTACAAAATATTTAAGCTAGTGGTAACCTCTATTCTTCTCAGACTATTCCAAAAATCTAAAAGAGGGATGACTCCCGAACTCTTTTCATGAGCACAGCATCATCCTTATTCCAAAACAGATAAAGGCACAACAAAGAAAGATAATTACAGGCTAATATTACTGATGAACATAGACACTAAAATCCTCTACAAAATATTGGTAAACCTCATCCAGTGATACATCAAAAAGATCATACAACATGATCGAGTGGGATTCATCCCAGGGATGCAAGGATGGTACAATATTAGCAAGTCAATAAACATAATACATCACATAAACAAAATGTAAGACACAAATCACATGACCATAGCAATAGATGCAGAAAAAAGTATTTGATGCAGCAGAGCACCCATTTACAAAAAAAACAGTCTGGTAACTGGGACTAGACGGCGCATGCCTCAACATAATGAAGGTCACATAAGAAAAACCTACAGCGAATATCATACTCAACAGGCAAAAACTAAAAGCTTTCCAACTGAGATCAGGAATAAGACAAAGATGTCTGCTTTTATCACTTCCATTGAACATAGTATTAGAATTCCTAGCCACAGCAATCAGATAAGAAAAGGAAATAAAAGGCATCCAAATTGGAAAGGAGGAAGTAAAATTATCACTGTTTGTAGATGACATGATAGTGTACATAGAAAATCCTATAGACTCCACCAAAACACTACTCAGCTTAGTAAATGATTTTACCAAAGCAGCAGGATACAAAGTCAATATTCAGAAATCAAAGGCATTTTTGTACACCAACAATGGAATATCAGAAACAGAAATCAAGGAAAAATCTGATTTTCTATAGTAACAAAAAACATAAAGTACCTAGGAATAAACCTAACAAGGAGGCAAATGACCTCTACTCAG